>JAQFZT010000135.1:0-38229 GCA_034696325.1 Camisiidae sp. | reverse complement strand
GAATAATACAGAAAATTTGACTTTTAAGATTTGACACTAAATGATTTTAAGATCCGTATTATATGTGGAGATTGTGAAAAATTGAACTCAAAAATGAGAGCACTGGATGTGAGTTAGGAAGCTCTGCTGATTCTAAAATCTGACTCGCTTTTGGCGTAATCGTGACTCTGGACAACATGTTGAAAAGTTGTCGATCATAACTTATTTCCTGAAATCTAACAGCAGTTTTCAGATCAAAGCTAATCAAATGATTATTCAAATTTATTCAAGTCTAAATCACTTGATTTCTTGTAACCCAACAACTAATGTAAACCATTATTCTCTTGTGACTCAACATTTTGTTTGATGTCTGTAAACAAACTTCTTTTATCGAAAGGTATACCTATTTAAAGTTGAAGCATTGCTTCCATAGGTCCGGCTTTTTCTCTCTTGGATTAGCAATAAAAGAGTTTCTATAGTTTTTCTCAAGCTAATGATCTTTAACTTTGTCTTTGAGTCCGATCGTTGCACTTAAATGAAATTGAAGGCGTGCGAACTTTTGGCTCATTCTCACTATTTTAGCATTAAATTGTATGTTATCAGCATGTGTGGTAATCACTTTATTAATTTTGGTTCATCAGAGCATGAAATTTTATATTTCATTCTAATCTCATTTTATACAATATTTATTTCAAAGACTTATTGATTAATACATTTTTTCTAAATTTTTACGATCAAAATAAGAGATTTCATGAGAAATATTAGGTTTTTATTGACAAGAATTCAGTACAATAGAGATTCCTAAGATGTTTATCTTTCTCTTTAATCAGTTTTCTTTCCTAAAAACTTATAAATTATGTCTAACTCTTGAGAGGAATGAATTATTACATAAAATTACTTACAATCGCATGCATTAGAGCAAAAACAAATAGAGAAGAAAAGCTGCAAATGAACAAAAACTAAACAAATCTGAAACACTTAAATAGATGACAAATACTTGTTTCATTGACTATACAATGAATAATTCTATTATATCTACAATTGAAAGTTAGTGAAACTCGACGGATGATAACCATTTGATTGTATTCCTGATTTGTGTGATCGACCCGTTCTATGCGAATACTCTGAGAACCGTTCCTGATCTGCAACACTTCCAGGCATTATCATTACTGGTTGTAAATGTAAAGATTTACGGCTTCCACTGTCTGCCATGAAAGCGGAATTCACTTCTCCTAAACATAAATATATAGCCATCACATTATTTTAAGTGAAAAACAAAATTCAATCTCAGCACAAAAATTCAATTAAAGCCCATTTAAGATTAATTTATGTAATTATTTCTAAATAGATTGGAATCTTGATAAATAAGCATCACTTCCTTACTTAATTTTATAATTAATTAATTTTAAAAGATGCAAACCTTTATATGTAGAGCCATTCGGTAAGTATTGATCAGGTAATAATTTAACATATCTTGTGCCCAAAACAAAGGCTAATATAGATAAGACCATACAATCGACGACACCAATTATGGCTAATATAAAAGCCCATCTAATGCCGCATTGACCACTTCCGTAGTTATCAGATTCATTTCCACAAACCTCTTTAACAATAGGCGCATCCCAACCCGCTGGAAAAATTAACACTCCAACCAACATACATAAGGCTAGAGAAAAGTCATAAATTTAATATTCCCATTAGCTCTTTATGCATTTTTCATGAATAAAAGATCACAGAGATATTGTTTGATACGTGATAATGTAAGTAAAAAAGTTTAATAATAAAATAAGAATAAGCCTTCCTCTACTACTTAAAACCCTTCCACAGTTTAAACTTAGCTCAAAGCAATGCTACCTTCAGAATAGGAATTCAAGATCTTTGTCTCATGAAAAAAAAAACAATACTGTTTTCATGATTATATGGAGACCTGCCTGACGAGCTCTGTTGTAAATTAA
The DNA here is from genome assembly GCA_034696325.1 of Camisiidae sp. Taxonomy (NCBI): domain Eukaryota; kingdom Metazoa; phylum Arthropoda; class Arachnida; order Sarcoptiformes; family Camisiidae; species Camisiidae sp. Next base: position 36,295 of record JAQFZT010000135.1, on the reverse strand, counting down.
TGTCTTTTTCAAATAACTTTCAAATATTGGTCAATGAAATTTTTGAGAAAAATTCCGATTCTTAATTATTGTTAACATTTCAAGTACAAAGTGTAGATAAATTGTGTTTCAAGTAAACACTCCTTTTTAAAACCATTATCTGGTTATCTGATCTCAGAATATTTTGTTTGTTGATTTGTATTCTTTTCATTAAAAGATCTTTTGGGCAAAAAGACATTCAAATGTTTTGGGAGAAAAATTGTTTTTTAAGTCTATTGTCAATTGTAGTTTAGTTGTTGTTAATGTTAGTTGAGGTAGTCTTTCGAAATACATAATACATTTTTAATAAAAGTTTTAAATTTGTGTCAAAAGATAAGAGAAATTCCTACACATTATTCTCACCCTCACAGAAAAGTTGAGCACCTTTTGCAAAGACGTCTCTTAAAAAACTAGCTTTTAAATGATAAGCTATATTTTTGGTCATAAATTAAATTATTCTGTGAAATATTTTTGTCTCAGAGAACTAGTTTCATAACTCATAAACTTTGAGAAATAAAAACTTAAGTAATATTTATTATTTTGATGAAATCCAATATTTCAATAGACACTGTGTTTATAAAAGTATGAAATACAATGAGATATAAAACTAATCTTTCAATGAATATTCAGATGTATTCATCAGTCCTTGACATACAACAGACGCGTTTTGAATCGTTATTTAGAGTATAATCAAAAAGCGTGAATGTATGGCATGGGATGGTATTTATTATGTAAAGAATAGGCACCAAAATTATGATAAGAGTCCGAGTTATAACTGTAAACTGAACTAAAAGGAAGTTTAATCGCTTATTCATAAACTCAAAGCAAACTTATAGTGTGCTCACGAAATGATAATTTGTGGCGTTAGGAATGCAAACAACCCCTCATTTGTTGAAAAATTTTCAAATTCATAGCACATTCAGTCGTTAGTGAATAATACAATAACTGTAATCGAATGGGTCTCCACTAAAGGCATATTATAATAGACAAATTAATGTCATTTTGTATTATAAAGTATAATATTTACTTTCAATTTATAATTACTTCTTTTATGAGCAGTAAATATTATCTTTAAAAATTGCAACAATGCCTTATTGACTAAGTCCATAGTGTGTTGCGCTAAATGCAACCTGTTTTAATTGGGTGAGAATTTCACTTAACTCAACTGGACTAACACTTCGAATATGTTCTCTTCACCTAATATGAAGTTATTATATAATTCAAATATAGAGACATCACTCTCTTCCCTATTGTATTGTATAACACTTTAAGGGCATCCAAATTACCAAAAGATTGTATGCGGAATATTTATGTGCATTTTATACAATATAAAAGTACATTCAATAGCAATGAATGTATAGAATGCTGTCATTTTCTCTTTCTCTTCAAATTGTGATATTCAGAAATTTTATCTAATTGAAGGGTTGGGTGAATCAGGAAAGGGCTCTCAAGTTAATACAGGAAGTGCTCGTGTCTTCTTAAAAGGCTTGGGAGGCAATTGAAATTTGCGTGAAGTATTGCAAAATTGGACTTTTTTAATGAATGTAAAAAGTGTGACGACTTATTCGTGACAAATCATTCAGACAATGGGAGTTATTATGAGATCTCATTAACATTGAGGGCATTCATAATTTTTTCCACAAATTTGAATAAAAATATACAAATATTCAAATAAAATTCAAGAACACAAGTATTTTTCCTCAAACTATCATCATTTTAATGCTTTGTTGACTTTCAAGTTTTTCAAAGTTCATTAGATAACTAAAACATTTTTGAATAAATTAATCAATTTTATGTTATAGCGTTTTGTTTGACTGGCTATAAGTATTTCTTTAGGTTTCAAATCTATTACAGAGTATTTGACATGAAATCGTTTAGTTTCAGCCGATTAATTGTGTTCGACATAAACAACTTATTTGTCATGAAAACTAGAGCATTGATTTTTGTCAATTGATTCGCATATTTGCTCTTAAAAAGCAATACTTTGTGAAGCATAACTCAAAGCCGGAATCGTTAACGAACTCATATAAAGTAACAATAAATCCACTTTTGCAGGAAATAAAGCACAGTTTTGTAAGTTATTTGCATTACTAAATAATACAATACTAGTTGTGCTCACTATATAATCATTATTAGATACCAAAGAAACCATTTATCGATAAAATTCCTCTAATCGTTGCCTTTTGAAAAGCAATTCAAATCATTTTAAAAGCTTCGAGTCTTCTATTTTTATATGCAATGCATTGAATTGATTCTTCTTCATTGAGTAAGCGATTATTTTTCAATTCTTCGCTGGTAAGAAAGATTCACTTACAAACCCATTATTTAATAAAAACTGATATTATCTTCTGAGAAGTCGTGTAACTTTTATGAAGAAATTTCAAAATCAAAAGTTTCAATGAGATTGATTTGAAACATATGCACGAGTTTTATAGCAAAGCTTATCATTAACTTGAAAACTAGAACAAGAATACATGAAACTGTTGCTTAACAAACGTTGAGATCTAAGGGACTTTACTTAAGTCAAATTTTTGGTATTTCATATATCTATGTTAATTATAGGATTATTTCATGCTTAGTCTTAATGACAGAAGCCTTTTGTCTAATTCTTAGGTTAATGTTTCCAGAAGTTTGCAAATATAGATTCAATCATTTCTTGATCACTTGTGAAAAAGTTTGTGGGTTTGCTTTTTTAAAAACCTTAAAAAAATCTGTTTATCTTAGAGTTTGTGAGTTTTTTCTCAAAAAATCATCAATTATTTCTTTATGTGATTTTTCATAACAAAAAATCAGATCTTAAACTTAAGGATATTTATAGAAATCATTCAGATTAATATCATTAAATCCATTGTTTACTTTCTAAAAATAAGTTTTTTCTATAGAAAACTTCTACTTTACTTTATATATGATTTTATTTCTTTAAGTCACTTAAACTCTTTTTATTCTATTGAAGTGAAATAAATATAGAAATTGTGTGAGGAAGCAAACGGTTTTTCTCTTTCAAATTCGTGAGCATATAATTTGTTTATAACTGTCAGGTCATTGAAAGAGCAAACCTCAGGGCTAAAAATTTGTCTGATTTGTGCGATCAGTTATAGATATGTTCGACTGGCCTTTTGATAAATAAAAACTATTCCAATGTAATAAAAAGAGGGCAAAAATATAGAAAAAGTTTAAGGAATGGTTGCGCCCAAAAATAGCTGCAGAACTTATTAATGAACGAAACAATCAAACACATTAAAGCCCATACAGAGGATACCCTTCAGTAAAAGATAAGAGGAAAAAGAAAATGAAGTTTTTTATATATACTCTTGAGATGAGAAGTAGCAGAAAAATTATGTTGAAGTTGATGAGAAAAAAAGTTGGTAGAGAATTGGAAAGAATAGTTGTATTCCTAGATTAAGACTTACCACAAGCCGCTTGCATCCATCCACAAATATGAAACACTGTTGATGAATGCAGAAAGAAAAATAAAATCATTGATAATAAACAGAGAAGTATAATGACAACGGATAAGCCAACGAAAACAGTGGCTGCACGAAAGGCAGGTGTGGCTATTGAACTAAAATCATCTAATCTTCCTTCACAAAGAAGGTCTTGTCCGTCTTGTAATAGTCGGCATGACTTCCAAAGACCGAAATATCCGGTGCCTCTTGAGGTCTCAGTGTCTCCGAGCCATTGTGGCTGAACGAAGACCACAATGTTGATGATGGCAAAACACATTGTGAATACAGCCCATAACACACCGATAGCACGACTATTCCTTATGTAATTGATCTGATAGTGATAATATTCCATATCAGAATCATATGGAGAACCTTTCAGTTTATTATCCATTTTGCTATTATTTTTATGAATCACTTTTACATCAATTGATGGCACAATACAAAAGTGACAAATGATATACAATTTCAGATTACATCTTAAGAGTTTTGGATTTTTTTCATGCAGAAAAAAAGTTGTAAACTCGACAACAATGAGCAAACGCTGCTTTTGCTTTGAAGTATAAACTTCTTTCTACGAGTTCACAAACATTGCTTACAATTGCTTCGCCTTAACTCAAGTAAACACCACAAATGCTTTATCCCAAAAGTTGCATAACTGGTTTGTTCAGTAGAAGAGACTTCAACACTCATTCCTACCCCTCTTTATTACATGACAGTTAGTTTGGGAGTAAAACATTTAAAAAATCTGAAATACATTTGAAACAATGGGATGATAGTTAACAAATGATCAAATATTTTTGACCCCTTAAACATTGAAATACAAGAAATTCAATTCTCCCCACAACTGATTAAATGATTAGCTTGAATTTGAATTGAATAATGCTCTTCAGAATCAATATGATATCTCGAAGTCTGTGGTACTTAAGGCTCAATTATTAGCAGTTATTTTAAAAACGTTATTTAAATGACCTCAAATGTAAATCAACTTATTTTGTAACAAACCTCTAAACAACACAACTAACTCTGTATATGGATATTAAAGTTGATCTATGAATTCAATTTATATATTTCGTAATAACTAAACTCACTGTCAATATTCAGCTGTTTTAATATTGTATTTCATGCAAATTGATGTTGAAATTTTAAGTGATTTTACTTCAAAAAGATAAATTGAATAAATGATGCATTGACTAAAAATCAAGTAATAGCTGAAAACTATGATATTTTATCTTCTTGTTTTGGGAATATAGCACATGATAAGATTTCATAACAAACCTCATATAAAAAGAGAATTGAGTTTTATCTTATTTTTTGAGGTTCACATATTGAGGAAAGATTCATAGTTAATGACTGTGTCAGACATTGTCAACTTGATCATTAAAAACTTCTTCATATTCTTTCAAGCTTTCAGTGTCTAATTGTTTTTTCTGAGAACGATCTCAATGAACGAGTTGTTTGTGGTTTTTATATCTAAAAGAATTAATTACATCACAAAATGACAATAATATTCAATAAAGTTCATAACAATTTTTTCACTCACTTTCCTCTAGTCTATTCATTTTAATCGAAATCTTCATTAAAACTAAGCGTTTCTTAATTGCATACATAATTACCAGAACAGTAGAAACTAAGAAGTTTAAGAACTAATTCATAAACTAGAGTTGGGTTTTGTGGTAAAGAACTTGTTGTCACATCAGTCACGAAAAGTTTAAAATATGGGGCAAAGAAGCTCTTGTTTAAGACTAAGTTTAATGAAAGGTCGTCTTGAGAATGATGGCCATAAATGAAGTTCTTCACCATAACATCCTTATAGCCTCGTTTCGCTGTTGTGTTATGTTATGTCACATTTTCGGTGACTATTAAGTGAGTGCTTAACTAATTATTGAAGAGTATTTTTGATTTCTAATCAAATGAATTTCAATTAGGAAATAAAAAACTTCTTTCATTTAACCCAGTTTTGACTTCAATGAATCCACACAAAAAAGTTATGAAAAAACAACAGTTCAAACCGAATGCCTCTACAGTTGTATTCTTCATGCTTTTCAAGAAGTGAAGATATTTTGTGACCGCAGCGGCTTTTAAAAAAATGTTTTGTGAGCACTCATTGATTTTGTTTGATAGAAAAGCAAAAGGCATACAATAACTGTTAGAAGTAATTGAAGGGATTTTTGACATTCCTTTTGACATTTACAAAAAGTAAGCTTTAGTTTGAAACAAAAAAAGAGTAGGGATGAAAAGAAATATTTTATACTTCCTTGACTTGTCAACTGTATAATTTCAATTGTAAGATATTGAAGATTTATTTTTTAAAGGTTGATGTGTTATCTCAATTGTGACAATTTGACAAAACAAACTCTACCTGTTTTTCGACACTACATATCTGACTATTTTAAGCCTTAAATGAGAAAAAGGGTCAACTAATTCATGTTATCTGATAATGTGAACCACTTTTGACGGTCGACTCTAAATACAGAGTATAACTAATTAACTTTTTCGAACTAACTTTTAACTTATTTCAATACATTAGAAATCGATTATTTCTCTTGTGTCGAAAGTTCAATATCAAAGTTTTAATTGTCTATAGAAAGTAATACACAGATCTTCTCATAGGAAATAATTACCACTTTAAGAGAAGTTAATCTTCGAATTAATTATTTCAATGAAACAAATGTTTTTTGTTTTTTCATTTTATCCTTAAACAAAATTAATTAATAATAATTAATAACTGCAACAGCGAAAAAGAAAATGTGAAACTTTTTGATAATACCTATTATTCTTGTCCATTAGTTATGTTTATAGGGGAGACTTTTTTAGGTAATACACATCACATTCATCAAAACTTAAAAACTCTTATTATTAAAGTAATTATTATTCGCTCAATTATTGGGATCATTTTGAAGTTAGGTTACGACTGAAAAGATAATTCTAACTCAATTGTACATAAATTTCTCAACAATTATTCAGTAGTCAAATAATTTATTGTTTTTTTGCAACTCAAGTTTGTATTAAATACCGTAAATAGGATTAGTTTCACAACTCTCTATCAATTTGAAATCAGTTAAGCTTAAAAAAATTAATTTCCTTAAAATTCCAATTTATCAAAATATAAAATCAATTTTTCCTCAACTGATTTCAAGAATGGAGAAAAGATTTTCCCGTCGCTATTGGGGTTTGAGTGAAAAAATTGCGTGTTTTAACAATATCACTGATCAAAGCTATTGTCTTTACCATTAATGTCGAAGTGAAGTATTTATTTTTTTCAATAAAGTTATTGTTATTTGAGTGAACAGTGAGACAAAACTAGTTCGCTTTCAATTATTTCGACTCAACCATTATTTGTGTCTAACATAACGAGCTTTAGGTTTTGTTAATAGAATAACAAAGGGTAAGGCGTTCGCAAAGCTATATTTCGATTGACATTAAAGGCTGATCCCAACCGTCAAATTTAGCACATATTTTAAATGCAAATTAGGAACAACTACTTTTTGTTAAATGTTAAAATGCATTAATCACTCATGAATTGGCTGCTAATCCAAAAAGAAAACAGATTACTCATAACTTTTTACAACAATTTTTATTATTCTTGTTTGACTACAAGCTTGTTCTATGTTTGACATAATCCTTTGCAGCCACTGTTACAGTACCACACAATCGACTCTATTTGTGTTATGGGGTTAACATTTTATGAAACGCTATATTAATACCTGATATTAAGTAAGAGCGGGACTACTATTCCAAGGTTTCCTGCAATTAAGGGTTTTCAACATGAAAACTTATTTCAATTTCTATTGATTTCACTTCGATTCAAAACATTTGTATGGCCTCAGAAAAAGAGGTTCGAATAATTTATAGTCAGACATTCTTAAGATACCTCACTTTAATTAACTTCGAATAGAAACTAATTATTGTTTTAGCCCTGACTTATTTATTTGAAATCAATTTGAATAATTTGATGGCCAATCTGTTTAGGATTCAAGTGAAGGCATCAATTTTAATTGGAATTCATTGCTTCAAATCACTAATTCCTTCATATTTTCAATAAAATTTGTTTTAAATTCCTTTATAATAAGCGATTTGTTCCATTACCTTTGTTATCGATCTCATGATATCAAATTCAATTATTTAGTTTTTCAATTAACGAAGAAATTTTTTATTTGACATGAAATTCTTACGCTTAACGCTCACTAAAACAACTTGCATTTTTCAAGTTTGATAAGAATGGTATTTGAACTCAATTTATAACAATAATAATATTGCTAATTATCGTAAGATACTATCATTAAATAAATTTTATTTCTCCAGTAATAAAAATGATAGCTTATATCTCAACACTAACTTCATATTTCACGTGCTATTTTTGGCAACTTATCAATTAAAGGAATGTTAAATATTCTGAACCATCATTTTTGAATAGTAAAGTAAAATTTGAACCCTAAGAATTAGGGCATAGTTTTTAATCTATTTGATCTAACATTTCTAACTGTAATTCTGAGTTAAAATTAAGTGATTTGTTGACTGGAGGATAAAAATAACTTCTTCCTAAATTAGAATTTTTCATTTTTTTCTCAACTTTCATTTGGTTCTGACAGTGAAGTTATGGATGACTCGTAAAGACTATCGATTGCTTTATTATTTATAGTTCATAAGGCTATTGAGTGCAAGACAAATGGAAGTTATAAATGTAGAAAATTAATTAAATAACTCTTCAAATTATATTAAACTTCAAAAGAGTGCATGCAATTGGATATATAAATATGGATTTATGGTGTCTTTGATGGTCACCTTCTGTTTCTTGTTCTACTTCTTTGGTTATTATTTTCAAACTTCAATTTATTACTTCAATACTAAAAGCGATTACTTTTTAAAAATGTTGCCATTGTTTTGACAGAAACATTGATCTGATTCCTATCAGAAGTTTTACGAATTTCACCGAATGCTTTCAAAGCATTAAAATTTCTGCTAAATATCACTGAAATGTGCTTAGAGTTTGTTTTTATTATATGAAACATTAAAACTTTCTGATTAAGTCAATTTTTCAATAGTTTATTTGAAATTGAATTACTTATTAACTAAAGTAAGAAGAAATTGAGCGATATTTTGGTTGAATCGAAAGTTAAACCATTGAAATAAAGTTTTCTATAATAAAGGCTTTGGGTCATAACCTAAATATCGCGTACAATGCAATTATATCATAACACATACAGTTTGGCGAAATTTTGTGATATTAGTGATAAATATAAATTTAATAATCAATTTTTCATTGTTTATTGTTTAAAACCTTACAATAAACAACTCAACCAAAGTCTGGATTTCGTTTCTTATTCAGAAATTTCATTATGAAAAGTGTTGAAATTGAGTAATAGTTTTCTTATAATTTAAACTAATTTTCAATGAAAAAACTTTAATCTTTTTGTTGCGTTATTTTTCATGTCATTATTAATTGTGTACATAAGTTTATTTTATTCTTGTTGGAAATGAGCGTTAATTAGCTATAAATGTTGTAACTTCTTATTCAAATCATTTTATAACAGATTAACTCTTTTCATAATTGATTATCATTGTGAAAATGCACTCAAATTGATATTCACTTTCCCAAAACAACTAATTATTATCACTTGATTAATAACGTTACCGATCAATCAATGACAGAAAGTTTAGTGAATTAAATATTTGTATTTAAATGAATAGTATTCTAATTGAGTGGGATTTTGCAAAAAAGGAATTTCAGTGTTTAGTAAAGCATTACTGAAATCCCACTCTTGCAATGCCTACACATCTGTGAATAATTTAATAATGATATAATAGTATTGAGTGACTTTATAAAGGAAGTGATTTGTTTAATCAATAATACATTTGTCACATAAATCATTGTGATATATGTTTTGTACATTCAATTATTTGATCACATTATTATGTTGCATAACTAAATGGCACAACACTTTTCCTTATCTAGAGTTCATATGATTAATGATACAAGTATTGAATCCTCTTTTATATTAATAAATTAAATCTTTATTCAAATCTCTTTTCAAGCAAAAGTCCTTTTATGAAATCATGATATAAAAGGTATAGTTATCTAAAAGGCCAAGAACTTTACTCCTAAACAATTACCATATAGTAGAAGAAGTAGCACTTAATTCATATGTGAAACTGATTTATAAGCATTTAATTGGAATTAATTTCGTAATCCAGTAAAGAATTATAAGTTCTGCACATTTTCTGTAAGTTTGATAAATATTTATTACTTGCGATCATTTATAATATTGAATAATTTGTTTTGACTATTGGTTGAGAAAATGTTGATTCATTTATTGTAATAAATTTTTGGGATTGTTTTCGATAGAATGCGATCAAACGCTACAATAATTGCTTCCGTATTACTGAAGCCAAATTGTATGGATTCAGTCAAACAAAAGTCAATTTTAATGTTAGGCATCAAATTGTCTCATGAGAAAACCTAAAATCTTTTTTAGTCGTGTCCAAAAAAGCAGAAGTCTTGCCAAAATTGTGAAAGTGGTTTATGAGAAAATATTATGTTATGTTGAATAAAATTGCTTTGAATTTCAATAAACTATTTGGCAATTTTTCAAAATTTTTTTGTTTTTTAAAATAAGTTTTTTCAAAGTTTTTGACTGTCAATAACCATTTCCTTGAACTATAACTATAAACTTTTATTAACTCTAATATTGAAACTAATAATGAGATATAAAATCATTAATTTTATTTATAGCTCAATATATTATTCTATATAAAGGCAGAAAATTTTTCGAAAACAGCATTTTCTTTTTCATAAAAATTAATAGCAATAGTGATAGTCTAATAAGTATAATAACAATTCTCGATAACAGCGTTCGAAATGCGTGTTCCTTATAATGCTATCTTAGGGTTAAATATTATTTATACTGAAGTTGAATAGAAAACAAGTTTCATGAGTGGCACTGAATAACATTTTGATCCATTAAAAGTTTAATTTTAGAGTCATCGTAATCCAGAACTGATTTTAAAATCTCGTTTGTGTGCTGTCCAAGCAGTGGAGGAGAAGTGAAACTTTGATTCAACATTTTAGGATCACTTTCATATTTAACAGCATTGCCTAACATTTTAATATTTCCTGTTTTTGGATCATTAGTTTCTATCACACAATTATTATGTATTATTTGTTCGTCTATAAAAACATCGTCAATATCATTGACCGGACCGTAAGAAATGCCCGAATTCTCAAATATATTTAGCCAATCCTTAATTGGTTTCTTTTCAATCTTTTCTTGAATCAATTTAATGAGTTCATTACGATTTTCAACTCTTTTAGCATTATTTGCAAACTTCTCATGATTAGAGGCCTCTATTAAATGAGTTAATTTACATAACTTGGCAAACATTCGATCAGAAGCGGCTCCGATTGTGATATATTTAGAGTCTTTGCACTTGAATGATTGATAGGGAACAATATTCTCGTGAGCAGTGCCTCTTCGACGCCCTTTAGCGCCACAATTGATATAATTAGAGGCCAAGTTAGTCAAGAGACTGACCTGACTCGATAGCAAATTACAATCGATTTTACATCCAGTGCCATATCTTTCTCTATAAAGAAGTGCTGATAAGATGGCACTCTTCGCATACAACCCAGTGGTCAGATCAGTGACAGCGACTCCTGGTTTACAGGGGTCACCATCTTCTGGACCAGTGATTGAAAGTAGGCCTCCAATAGAGGCTGCGATTACGTCATAACCAGCTCTCTTAGCGTAAGGACCACTCGAACCAAATCCAGTTATTGACGCATAAATAATCTTTGGGTTTATTTTCTTAATGTTTTCGTACTCAATACCAATTTGTGATAACTTTCCCGGAACGTAGTTTTCAATGAGCACATCACACTTCTTGACCAATTCCAGCAACAATTCAACGCCTTTTGATTGCTTCAAATCAATGACAACACTCTATAGTAATTATAGGGAGAAATAACAAAACTTTGTCTTATTTACAATCTGAAGGCAAGTTTGGTATAAAAACAAACTTTTTTCCTCTCAAACAAATCTATAACTGTATGATTGTAACTATAAAACAATTTCCATAATCCTTTTCACATAATTATTTCACGGACTCATTCACAAGCCTTACGACAAATACTAATTGAAAAAACATATGACATTTAATTTAATAATCAATAGAGGGTTGAGAAACTGATACTCTCTTTTCTGAATAAAGTGCATAGAATTTGAAAAAAGGCAATAAATTTTCTCATGTGAAAAGAATGACTTCATCTGTAGACATATAATTAGTCAATCAATGCAAGAGTATAGTTATAGTTATAGTTATAATTATAATGAAGTGCCTTTTTATTACGATTAACGGCCACAAAATAACACGACATTTGAGGCGATACAAAAGGTGGTCCCCAGACTCGAGTTTCATCCCCAGTATTCGGTTTCTCAATTTTGATGACCTGTGCACCCAAATCACTCAATAGCATTGTACAGAAAGGACCGGCCAGTATTCGGGTCATATCCAAGATCCTAATACCTGACAGCACACCATTGGCTTGTGATGATAGGCATCTTATCAATTGGTGAGAACTAAACATATTGGACTCTCAGATATAATCGATTTCCTCAGATATTAATTAGTGAATGAAAATTGACTTTCAGTCTTATACAGTCTTATATTTCGTTTATATTTATTAATGTTTTGCTTATGTTTATTTCCTTGGATACAACTTGTTTCTAAGTCTCAAATTTCTTAGACAGGAAAATCATATCAGTTTATCAGTGTAGGTTTGGTTTGCATAGTGTTGTTTCAATAACTTTCCTATTTTTCTTTAGAGGTTTGTTTCAACTAAAATCTTGTTATTTTCTTATTTTAAAGGCTAATTTTGTTCCAAATTCATTATAGCCTTGAACGGTTTCAAAATTCATAGCTTAGTTAACTATTATTTAAGTGAATTATTCCATGCATTGTAACGCATCCTTGTGCTAATACTTCATAGTTATCAAATCATTGTATAGAACGAATATTCAATTTTTAATGACAAATAAATTACAATAATTTCTCATTTTAAAAACTTTCACTTTCTCTTGATTTTAATCAAGTATACAAAAACATGAAAAATTCAATTTCATTTTCTTACTTATCAACTCATTTATCAAACTCTGGTTTGAATTGAGTTTATATTTTGTCAATTCTTGTAAAAATCCAATTTTTTACGAACCAATCATTTATTGAAATATTTTTGAACTTAAACTCTTCTCTTACTTCGATTTTGATGAACTAAAAGCAGCACTAGTTTAGTACTTTCAAGTACTTTCAATGACTTTATTAGTTAACAAAAGTTATAATAGTGTTACGACTTTATAACTAATGCATCCAAATGAAAAATGTCATAAAAGTTGGTCATTAACCTGTGAGAGTATAAACATTAATCTGATTTAATTGCTGGGAAAATTAAACCAAACATTTTCATGGGTTTAAAGTTTATTATAGTTTTGAGTTAATTTAAATTTTAGTTAATAAAGTCTTTCAACTTCTTTCTTCACTTTTGATTGAAGTTTCAATGGGTTGAGGAAATTATTTAATGATGAAAATTTAGTAATACTTTCAACGATTATTTTTAGAATTGAATAGAGAAAGTTTTTTCAAAAAAGACTTTTATTTATTTAATTGATTGGAAAGAATCTTAAACAACATTGAAATAGTTTCTCAACTCTTTTTCCATTTATAAATTTGATGAATTGAACAAATAAAGAGTTTGAATTTAATCTAATGAAAAAAATGAAGAAAACTTGTGTCATGTTAAATGTTGAGAGAAATTTTTTTGTCTGAATGATAGTTTCAGAAATCTTTTGTTAAATTAGCGCATAAAACATTTAAACTTCAGTATTATTTTTAGAAATTTTGTTCTTTCTCTAATTTAATAAAGAAATGTTAATCAAATTTTAGAAAATTGAGTGTTTTTTAACTAAATATTGTGCAACTCATAAATAGCTATTATTTTCATTCATTTATCAATCGTTAACAGTCTTGAAACGCAACAAACTTTTAACTTTCTTTTCAAAGAGTGATAATGAAAATCTAAATTTAAGTCTTAAGTATAGATTACGAAACATAAGAACAAATGAAAAATGGTTTTTAAATAAAATACAATTGAAAAATTGAGAAATATTTTGAAAGAATAGTTTATAAAAGCTATTAATCAGAGATACAATGAATTAATTAAACAGTGGCTGCGCTAGAATTGGGGCAGAGGGGCCATATCACCCCTCCCAATTGAATCAGAAATAACACTTATGTCCGAAAAGAGCTATAAAATGTTCAATTCAGTGAGAATTTAGGATGTTTTGCAACTCTTAACTATTATTATGTTCAATATTTTAGTCAAAAACTGCATTTTAATAACTTTGAAACTTAAGTTTATGTGAATTATGATCTCACAAATTCTAATGGAGTTTCTGAGCGCATGGTATGATTAGCCCCAATCCTTTTAGTCACTTTGTTTTCAACATTTAAGTCAATGTAAGCCGCTTAAGACAGCATTTCTTTATATGACAACTATTTTCATGAGAATAAATCTTTCAATTTCAAAACAACAAACTATTTTCTTATCCTCCTCTTAAATAATTCGGACAAATTATATAATAATTGCATAAACAAAACACAATTTAAACCAAATGTGGGAACATTAGAGTTGAGTATTGGGTCTCGAAAAAAATTCATGTCGTCTCTATCGTAGTCAACCACTAGACTCGTTTGAATATCGAATTTGATTATTCAAAATTTCAATTCTTTGAAGAGTACAAAATAACTTTTTATTAAGGAAATAGTGAACTATTGAATCCACTTAATTTAACAAAAAAGAAATACCGAAAGAATAAGTACTTTTGTATTATTTGAAACATAACTGATCGCTTGAAAACAAAGTTTAGCGATCATTATGAAGAGATATCTTGTAAAATATATTTTCTATTTTAAGTTGGATCGCGTGAGGCATTGTATCTTTCAAATTACGGAGTGCTAAGAATGTTACGCATCAATAAGTAGTACACAATATTGTGTAAACTTATATATTTTGCAGAAATGCAAATGCAAGGAACAGATGTGTTTGTGTGGCACTACCAAAAAACTTGACTTTAAAATGCTGTGAAACTATAGCCTAACTCCTGGTTCTTTGCATTAGATATGGTTTCGTAATTCTTATTTTAAGCACCACTTCAACACAATTTACATATAAATCTGTGGTATTTCCCATTTTCAGCGGTTTTCTGTACAGAGAAAACAACAATAAAAACAATATTTGTCGATAGTCGATATGCAACTTGACTGCGTTCATGTTCACTTGGGTTAGTCTTAAGTTTTAAGTAAGAGTTGATTTGTTGACCAGAAGAGAAGAATTGAAGATCACAATGAAATATGTATCAAATCTTCTTTACTTATTTTATTGCTTAGCACTGGTTTATAATTTGAAATATACTTATTGTATTAGAGATGGAGAACCCTCTCAAAAGTTGATAAATCTATATTTTCCCATAAATCCTATGCTTCAAAAAATGTACAGAAATGGTTTCAATGGTGGTTATGGAGCGATACGGCATGACGAACATAGAGGCAAAATAATTAATATTAAGTATCCTTTTTAAGATGTGTTTCGTGAGAATTTATAATAATTTGTCTCCGAGTTTAAAAAATCTAAATAAATCGAGTTTTTCAAGTCAAGAGTATTTTATGCTGTCTTACGATGTCTTCAGAATTTTAAGTATGGTTTGAATCGATTATTTGGTTGTCTTGAGGGTGAGTGCTCTGGAGTTTGAATGGGAAACACCAATTAATAGTCAATTGACTACTGATTTTATTCGCCACTTCAATTTTAAGCCAACTCTCGTGTTCGTGTCTCTCTTTCTTGTACTTATTCTTGACTGATTTACTCAACCAATTGGATTTGCGTCATGCAGATAAAGATTAGCCCTTTTGGACTCTTTTATTCCCAACAGAGGAAAGTCACATCCAAGTTGTGATTAGAGGTTCGTCTCAGAGAAAGCTCTCGTCTTATATTCAAACGCCATTTCCTACTCTAGCAGTGATTTTTTTAAATAAAATAAGTCTCAACTTCTAATGGATGGAATTTTCCTTTTTTGCGAACTTTAAGAATCCAATAAACAAATGTTTTTTATGTACAGTACTTAGCAATATAAAGAGCACGATTTGATATTGCTTAATGTACTTTATTTCCTATTGAGTTATTTTTAAAGTTCATCATTTTTGTAATCGAGTTTATAATAAAGAAAACTAATATAAATAACATGTTTCATTTATTGATAAACTTCCTTTAATACGTTTGTTTCCCTTATATTATTGCAAAGCGCAGGTTATTTAGAGATATATTTAAGATAAATTCTACACTGTTGTGTACGGTTAATAACTTTCTCGAACTTTTATAGTCATTATTGATAAGACTATACAAGTTAAAGTAAGCACTCATTCTATACAGCGAAAGAATATGTTTGAACTCAGTGCTGAGCATAGGCTGAGATTAGGTTCTAGGCTTGAGACTCCAGGGTCAGGCAATGAGTTTACGCTCAAGTACTTTTCGACTCGACCGGTAGGGTCAACATCCCACACACCCCCTATTCAGAAAGGATGCAGGGGTGTTATCGTCTTTCACACTTTATAGAAAATGACTGGAGATATTCAAATATTTTTATTGGTATAAATTTGGCTTAAATATTGATATTTAATGTTTTATACAGACTATCAATACATTTTAGCCAATCAAACTACACATGCTTTCTGAAATTCCGAGAGAACTATTAAGAATATTCATTACAATCGGTTTCAAATAGCTATGCAGAAGTCCCGGAAATTCTAGTGATAACACAGACGTAACATGAGTGGAGACATAGAAATTCAAATGTTTATGAGTATTATCAGAGTAGTACTGAGTTGTCAAACTTCCAAGAATTTGCATCATTCCAGGAATAATGGATGCGTAACGATATTGAGTGAATTTAAAAAAAATTTATTCTAAAGATTTCTCATTTTGTCTGTATATTCTTTTCAATAATTATTTATAAGTTTGAACATAAGTAAAGTGAGAACTCACTCATCGATCAATTTATGAAAAATTTCTATTATGGTTGAAATATACTGCTATTTTTGCATTTAAAAAAAGTAGAGATCCCGAAAAATATGTGACTATGAGTTTGAAACCCTAATGAATCTGCATCTTTTCCGGAATGATAAGTGTATGTCTTTTTCCTGGAATCGCACGATCTTTAACAATGAATAGCCAATACTGTATTGAGAATGAACTAAACAAAGCTTTTGCTTTGGATATACTTTTTTAGTCATATAAATTACTTTTTGATTAAAACAAAAAAGTTGTAGTTCTGTTTTAAGCTTATCATAAAGTAATTTATCGAAAAAATAAGTGAAATTTAAAAGCATTTCAAGTCGATTTGATTTAATCTCCAATTGAACTCATTTGTTAACAGTTTTCTAGTTTCTAGTTATTCAATAGGAAATGAGTAGATATTTATCTGAATGAAATTAATTACTACTTCAAATGGTGTTAAGATGAGAAACAAGAACTTTGATCATCACTTTTATCTTGATTTTAACTTTCAATCATTTGATTCTTCAATAATATATGGGACAACTCTCGAACAATTGAGAGCATAAATTGATGTATACTTTAATTGGTATTGAGAAACAATATATTCTTCTTTAATAAACATTCAAAACATAGAGTTTGATGAATCATAATTGCAATTCATGTCAAATGCATTAACACAATAACTTAACTTTAATGAACTAATTGTTTGTTGAGTTCCGTTTGAGTTAATGTTGAAATGACCTGATATTACAAACTAGTATAGAATCCCTTTCACTATTTAACTTGATTTTGATTAACTATTGCTTCAAATTTTTTGATAGAGAATTGTGTGCTTCTCTATAACAGGATATTCTTAGCATTGCTGGTATGGATCGCTACAGAATAAGTTATATTGCACTCAGACTCTCATGTGCTAAATATAGCGCTTCATTGTATGTATTAATCAATACATTGTGTATACATCTCAATATAATCCAAAATCTTATTTCTTAATCAATTTTTTTCATTAAAGGCTCAAGTAATGATTTAAACATTTAATTGTCTTAATTTGCTTGTCATGAAAGCTCAAAATTTGATTTCTTTTGCTTAAATCCAAAAATAGGATTTGAGTGAATAAAATTATGCACAACTTTGCTCTCTATTCATACATAATACTCTGTACAACACAATCAATAAGAGAATACACTTTATATGATCTGTAGATGATATTGACTGTTACACAAGACATTGTATGATAAAAGCCGGACATAACGTTAGCAAAGATAAAAGGTTGAACAAAGTCTTTTTGCCCCCAGACTTCACTGACTTATCAGATGAAGGAACGGAACTATGAGTTTGATGGTTCAGAATATAACACAAGTAACTTAACTTATATGAGAAGACATTCTCGACTATTTCGTGCTCTAAGGATTTCTGGCGGCGATTAACTGTTATCTATCAATTGCTATCAACTCACAAATGAATGAGAAAGTATCAAGAAGTCCTATTTAGAGATTAATCCTATTATACAGTAGTTTTTCGGCAATTATAAAGTTCTACTTTCATGTAAATGGTATTGATTTGAATTACAAGCTCTGAGCAATGCTTTCTCTTTACATTCAATGAATTCAAGAATTTCTAATATCTATTACGGTTACCAACGCTTTAAAGACAAAGGCATATAACTCTTGTAAGACTACTTTCTAAATTATTTCTTAAGACAGTATTTCTCAATATAAATTTGCTTTCAGATAGAACTTAACATTAATTTTGATAACAAGTATGTGTAACATATTCTGCATTATTAAAATTCTTGTTGTTCTTCACAGCACTTTTTCCCTTGACATAACTCTTACTCTAAAGGTTTAATTCCCTACTTATTCAAAATCTTTTGAGAAAAAATTGCAGTCAATATTAATTATCATAAATAACACTGAAATGATTACTTATCCTAAAAAGTATTAAGTTTAAGATTCAATTTTGAAATATAAATTTAACTAATTTTGAGGCTTCAGTTTTTTTAGTGAGCTCTATCATTAAATTAGTGTTGACTTCAATTATAATGTGCAATAAATTTGATATGCATGACATAAGTTTCAAACATTTTACATAATTCAAGTTAATTTTAATAAAATTATTTTCAAATTTAGTCCTATTGTGAACGATTGAAGAACTCAAGAGTTGGTTGTTTTGCGTGACTTTTCTTTTTACTTATGTTATAAATTACTTACTTTTCCGAAATTAATCTTAACATTGATTAAAAACAAGAGTTAATTTGAGAAAACTTTTCTCGAATCAGAATTTATTTGATTTTTATACATTTATTTTGAATTATTTAACAAATTAATACAATTAAGAGCACATTTATTATAAAAATCTCAATATTTAAACAATTCGCATATCAATCGAGAGAACTTACATTAATATAAATTCTTTCTTCAAAGGGATAACAAGTGTTATTCTTAAGATGAAAGTTAAGAATTTTAGGTTAACGTAATGTTATGGCTAAAAGTGATGATTTAGTTCTTTTTGAATTGAACTTTAAATCTGAGGAAAGCCTAATGGAAACAACTTATGTAATAATTATCTATTAATATTGAAAAATTAAGCGTGAAATATGAAAATAGTATTTATAAAAAATATGAGCGCTTTTGTTCCCTTAGTTTATGTTCACATTTAAAAATGGGAATTTAACTGTACTGTTGGCCACAAAACGAGTTAAACATCGAATAAAAAACATACTTAATTGAAGTTTTGTTGCTCTCTTTTTAATTCTTGTAATCAAATTTATATGAAATTTTGCTTCAAACAAGTCTAAGCGAAGTTTCTGAGTTTGTTTCCAATTTGAGCATTAAATTCTCTGCAAAACAGTATATAAAGAGCAAATTCATCGATTTTAAACCCTTAGCACGGCTTTAGAAAAAATTGATGCTTTCTTTGTAGCAAAACTCATATTCAGAATAAATCAAATTATTACAAAATCTTTACTTTGAAGCTGAAGTCATACTTCATACGAGTCTCAACAGAATAATAATTATAACTCAACGTTAATTCAGATAATTTGCATTCAATAAACAATAGCAGAGGCTCTCAAATGATGAGAATCTTATAAATAAGTTTTTGATTCAAGATATTTGATATTCGGAATCGAGTTTCGCTCAATTAAGGATGAAATGAAGTTATAAATAGTTTGTATCACAAAAACTCAACTTTAAAAAGACTCAATTATGAAATCTAATTAAAGTGGAGAACCTCTGCCTCTCTTGTAATCAACATTGAGCCACATCTTTGGTAATAAACTTTCTTTGGTTACAATTTGATTAATTTAGATTAAAAAATGAAAGATTTATTGCAAATTTTTCTATTAAAAATATTGGATCTGATTCTGTGTTGACAATGAGATGATATGTGTGAAGGGTATTGAAAGTAAAGCCATGAGAGCCATGAGTGATTAATGTTTATTGCATGCAATAATTGATGAATAATTTAAATATATTTCTCTTTTTCCTCTTTAGCACTTTCATCAGCACTTTCTTCAGCGCTGGGAGAAGTCCATTCGCCATTTGTTGTTGACGTTGTCTTCATATCACCAGATGATGGTTCAGGTATGACAATCATTGGTGCGCAATGATGTGCTGTCGCAGTCGCAGTGCTGGCAATAATTGCTGCTGTGGAACAAGTTGGTCGCGCGAAGCGAAGGACACCCGAAGTTGAATTGCTCTGTTGAGTGACAGTCCCTCCCGGAACATGTCGCACATTTTTGTAACTTTGAAATAGGCATATGTATAGTTTGGGTACAAATAGACAGCCGAGCGCTACAGTTGCACTGATAGATATGCACATACATAAACTCGCGATTTGTATCTGCAATTCAAAAGTCATATCAAAATCTATTCAATATATCCATAATAACTATGTAAAAAAGGGTCAACTATTGTATATTTCTCTTTATACAAAAATACAGTTTATCAAAAATTATTCACATATAAACGTGTATTTACTTATTTCCTATAATAATAATAGGATTCTATAGCTTTCATAAGCCAGAGAAACAATTTTCAATGCAGGGATTTAATAATGATAGTAAAACTTTTGCAAAATATGTAATTCCATAGCTTTTCTAACCTTAAACTATGGAATTAGAATACGTTAGATATGAATACAAAAACAATAACAATAATCATTAACATAAATAATAAGGCGTTGCATTGGAATCATGAGCATTACTTTTTACATTAAGAGATATAATATGTTAATTCACTCAACATTTATTTTTCTCAACTATTCTGTATAATAGAGTCAGCTTTTTGTTTGTGTATGAATGGAAGGCAGTAATTAAGACATAAATGGAAATAATTGTAAAGAAACTTATTTAAAAATGCACTAAAATTCAACCTCAAACTAATTGAATTTGAAATTTGAAATTAAAAATTGAGGCAGAATTATGTTAAAACACCCATTGAATGGCATAATAACTGAATGGCTCAAAATTATATGCCTCATTAGGAAACTAAGAAAAGTTTTGTATACAAACTTTCTATTACAGTTTAACCCCGTTATAGTGAATCCGCTTATAGTGAATCCCCGCTTATAGTAAACGATTGCTTGAGAACATATTACGAAATACAATAGAAATTGAGAACGTTTACAGTGAATCCCGGTTACAGTGAACGGTTTCGGTCGCACCGACCCATTCACTATAAGCGGGATGGACTGCAGTATCATTTGGGATCAAATATGTCTTGCTTTGAAATGTCAAAAATGCTAAGTTATTAACTGAGTTGACATTATTATTAAAACATAAGTTAATATGACTTCTGAAGAGAAAAGTAGATACTTCTGGATAAAGCTATAAATTTACTGTACAGTAGTTTTATTTGTGAAGATCTAAAAGCTATACTTTCGAAAAGATTCATGTTAAATCCTTCGAAAAATGCTAAAAACAAAATAATCTTATGAAAGGTATCAGAAAACAGAACAGGCAAATAACATACACCATACTCTAGTGCATCATTTTTCCTCTGGTTATTCGAGTGAAATAATGTTCGCTCAACTTGTCTCTGAGCTATTTTCAACATGAGATTCATCAGAAAAGAATATAATTTAGCTTTGAATACTAATAATAACTATTCAACCGTTTTGTGTGTACTTATTATTTTTTCTTCAAGTATTTCCTTTATTTACGTTTTTCAATAGATTTCTGCCTTAAGATAAATTCTAAAAATCAAATCTTAGATCAAATACTGTCTCTGATAAACCTCTATTTTATTTGAGTCTCGTTTTGGAAACTCTTCAAACTTTGCAATCGATACTTGTTCTCAAATTTTGTTTCATTGATTTAACACTCTATACAACTATACACTTATACATAGTTTAGATTTTAGAATCACTGAATAAAACAGAGTTAATTCTTGTTAGACTAGAAGAATGCTTGAATTCCAAAGTTATTGATTCGTAAGTTTGAAATCGGGATTGTTTGAACTGATATGTTAGGAATTTGTGAAAATAACTTACTTTAAAATCATTATTAGTACCAAAATATATAGGAATAAATGCGAGCCAAACAATACAAGTGCTATACATAGTGAATCCGATATATTTGGCTTCATTGAAGTTTTCAGGAATTTTCCTAGTTTTAAAAGCATAAGTAGTGCAAAGAATGATAAGTAATTTATTATAGACAAGTGATACACCCATAGATGCACTTGAGATTCCACACTGCAATACAGAGAACTGTTTATATCCCTGTCCATAGATAACCTCTTTAATACTCGGCGGATCTTTGATAATCCAAGCAATTATGAATATGAGTTGAACACTTGTCAAACAGAGACAGATAATAATCTGCGATTTAGGGCTTGTATAGGAGGGTCGTTTCATCCCGCTTTTGATACCACGATTGAAGATACGTGAGATTCGATTTGTTTTAGTCAATATCGCTGAATAGCAAATGCATAGCCCTAAGCTCAGGCCTATTCGAGATAATGTACATGTGACTAGTGTTGGCTTTGAAAGTATAACAAAACTAATAATATAGCATAACATAATTCCGCCGAGAAGTATGTAACAAAGCTCTCGACCGCTGGCCATTATTATAGGAGTACCATTGAATCGGAAGAACACTGCGATTGTGAACAATGTGGCCATCATTCCTAGCGACGCGAATGAAGCCGGAACTACAGTCCAGGGAGAGTCCCATTTCATGTATTCTACAGGTAATTTAATGCAGCCCAACTTCATCGAGTTCGGAACAAACCCTTTCGGGCATTTCATACAATGAGTTTCATTAAACACATATTCGTCGATGAAACAAGTGGTGCAGTGCCAGCAGCAGGTATTCGATTCATGATATTGTCTGTACTGACCAGCAGAACACGGATTACTGCACGCAGATGTTGGGATCACATATGACTCTACCATTTCGCTCTCAAATTTCTGTGTTGAATTCTTGTAGTAACGCATTTGTGTGTACCATTTGAATTGAGACAAATTGAATGTCAGCCTATTGTTCATTAAATTCAATTCATTATCAGTTATTTTTCTATCGCACGAATCAGTCAAACAATTTCAACCGTAAATATTCATATAGTTTTCTTTCATTCTGGCATTCAATTAATCAATTAATTATAGGTTTAGTAAATTTCTGCACCAATTCTCTCTTTACGCTATTTTTGGATTCAAATTGTATAGACTATAAAACTCTTTCACTAACGAAAAACTAATATTCTCTGCAATTAATATAATGTAAGCTTAAATCAATCAAATATCAGCTCATTTGTATGGATCCCAACAGTTGTCTAAACCCATGCATTATTATCACAGGATTTGAATTATTTATGCAAAGAAGTGGCTCATAGAATATTATTGTTAAGCACTGTTACGTATTCAATATTAAAGGTTTGATTTAATAAAGAATTTCACTCGCAATGCATTTATTTTATTAGAGATTCAAAGAGTGAAAATATATGAATGTCTTTTTAGGAAAAGTTCGTATTGAGTCAAAAAGTTGGCAAAACCAAAGTTTAATAGTTCGAACTTTCATTAAATATTAAAAGTAGAACTAATAGACTTTCTTCACCAAAACTTAATCTTTTATTTTCAAACAGATATTTATTCTCAATATTTCATGAAAGTTTAATCTTTGGTTTTCCCAACTTTTCGATCGGAAACAGATTTTGCATTTATGAAAAAATTTCAAAACAAACTAATTCAAGATTAACTTTTTCTAAAGACATTTATATTGAAATTTTAATGCAAAGATTAATTTGAAATTTTAAGAATTGTTAGTTATTCTTAAATCTCGACCAATTAATTGATGATTAAATGTGAAGAATTTTGAA
This sequence comes from Camisiidae sp., assembly GCA_034696325.1. Taxonomy (NCBI): domain Eukaryota; kingdom Metazoa; phylum Arthropoda; class Arachnida; order Sarcoptiformes; family Camisiidae; species Camisiidae sp. The sequence goes on along the minus strand of JAQFZT010000135.1, from coordinate 12,413 downwards.
GAACTTTGTTGAATGAAAATAGTTAAAAAACATTTGAGCTCATATTTCAAAGTTGATATTCTGATGTGTAGTCATTTGACAAAACTGTTTATTGCCCTAAAAGAATTTGATACAAAAATCTTTACGGATATTTTTCATACCATATTTTTGCTATTCATATAATATAAGTCGTTCGGCATTAAGTAAACTTTTGAATCGTGGAAAATAAACATAAGAAAAGCAAAAAAAAGTTGGAATAAATTCGTAACTCGATTGAATATTTATGAAAATTAGCTTAAATAACGTGAAAGATCATAATTCTTTGCCTTGAAATAGCTATTCTAGGGTAAAATGAGCTGAAAACCTAACAACCGTCTCATAGTATATACAATTTAAATGACAAATTGAGTATTTATTCAGTCTGATCACCAAATTTTCTCAGACAGTATTCAACTGTATTGAGAAGACAATCTAATTTAGTGTTGAGTAAATATAGTTATTCTTTATGAAAGCTCGACTTAAAGTCATGATCAATATTTAGGATGCGCTCACCTTTCATTGGCCCACTCGCCTATTGAAACATAATCAAATCTCGTCACATCTTGTGTTCTTCTGTTGTGATTTGGTTTGTTAACTCTTTGGTATTGAAAGATATCATAAGTTCCTGGAGCGTCGCCATCCTTATTAAATTTAACAACCATTCCGTTTCCTTGAAGACCTATAGCAATCAAATTCTTTCACTAACATTACGCTCAACTTTATTTCAAGATAGCTTTACAGGTCTACTATTCGGTTCATTCTTTTTCTTAATTGCTTTCAGAGTATTTTCTTTCAAACAAAACTTTCATTAATCAATACATCAAAAACACAATGCCTTCATTTTCATTTTTCAAAGTAGTTTAAACTTTAATTTCTTTTTTTTGCTCAAATGATTCGTTTTTAATGTCAAGATATTATCGAAATTATCAAATATAATGCTTTTTTGTCTAAACCGTTTTCTTGTTCATAACCTCTGATGACATTCACTAAGCCCTCAACTCTAAAACAGTATGACATCAAAATTGATGTATAGATAAAATATAATGCTTTGAGAAGCTTATGGACAAATTTTCTCCGAAATATTTTCGTGACCTTCTTTAGTATACTTGACAAAAGACAAAACTTCGCTCATCTGTAACCTATCAACTCATATAGACTTGATTCATAAAAACAATATTAATAGCTATTGAGTCAACTCGAATAAGTAGATAATAAATTTCCAAAATTCTTGATTTTCCGCAAAACTAATCATGTATTTTTCATCACAACACAAAATTTTTTTTCAAGTTCAATAACTGTATTCATGAATTGTTTTCCCCATCAATAGAATTTTCGCTATAAATGTGATTTGAATACTGATAAACATGTAGTTCGACAGTGCTATCTATGCATTGAAAAAATTAACTTGAAATTTTAAATTCCAAAAATATTCTAAATTTATTTTCAATCTGACATAATTTTTCTATATATTTGAATTTTTTTTGTTAATCTTCACCCAAAATTAGTTTTGATGCCAAAGAATTAAAGCATTTATGGATAAAACGCCTGACTTTGAGGAAGGAATTATGGATAAACCAGTGAATTATTTGAGATAAAAAGTATTATTGCTTGTAAAGATGTGCACTATTTTGTTATATGTTTCCAAAAGAACCTTAAGTTGAAGGCAATCAATACAATGCACATTTGAGAGAATAAGTTAAGATCACTTTTATTCCGATAGAATGGAGAAAAGAAGCTTTGTTTAGAGTAAGAGCTAATCGACACAGTGTTCAAAAATTTAAAAAGGTATACGACTGTGAAATTCTTATCACCAAACATTGACGGACCAGTGATTCGGGACAACAGCCCTTCGAAAAGATTTTACGAGCTTTTAGAAAGTATTCTTATAAAACTGATGAAAAGTAAACTCAAAAAAGTGTCTTTCAGTCAGTAAATTGAAAACAGATTACCATAAAATGAGATTCGATTAAACTTAAGAGCCTTTCTTTTATTTGTGACAATGAATTAACTTTTACAATACAGTTAATCCAATTAATCTTTAGTCTTAGGATATAATAAAAGATTGTGAACTTTGTGAACGAAAGGGCTCTTTAGTCGAAGATAAAGGCTCTCAAGTGCTCCGCTGAGACCTGCAATTGAGTAAATGATTGTTTTTCAAATTTCATCTCGTTTTGTAAACTTAAACTTTTATCAAACTCTCAAATTCTTTTCATAACTCGACATTTAATTAAATTATATTTTTCATCAAATATGCAAATATTGCTTTATGTAAACTTGTGGATGAAAATAAACTCAAGCCTTGTTCAGATTGAGTGAAGACTAATGAGGTTTGCAATTAGACTTAATGGGAAAGAAATTTCATTATCAGATTTAGTTATTCTAATGCTTTGTTTATATGTAATAATCGATATTTTCAAGAGTAGTTTGATTTTAAAATAATTTCAAATTCATGAAACTCTTTATACTAGACTTATGGCAACCACTTTTCAGTTTTTGTGCCCTTAATATCCTTCGGAAACCCCGACCGGCTCTACCCGTGGGTCACCGAGTTTTCAATACTAAGTTCACTGAAATTTCAGTCAGAAAAATCCTTTCAATCTTAGGCTAATTTCAGTTCTCATTTTAATTGAAAAGCGCTTATGACTAAGTTATGAGACATAATAAATGTAAACTTTAGATTTTTAAACTATTTCATTAAACTTTTTAATAAAAGTGAGAACTGAGTTTAGCCTATGATTGAAAGGATATTTGTGACTCTTTGAGATTTTAGTTAACTTAATACTGAAAATTTGATTATTCAACAGTTTTTGAGTGAACTTTAACTAATTAAAGCTGGAGAAAATGTCTCAAAGTTGGAGCCCTACACAAATAGTTCGCTTTAATTAATTTAAAGTTATTACAGAATTAGAAGATTTATTTTTTTCGTGATTAAAATTTTTGTTCATATAACATGATTTGATGATTGAGAAATGTTCAAATGTTGAGGTGAACTTTTAAGACAGCACTCATTAAATGAATCTTAAACTTATTAATAGTTTTAAGTCGAGGTAACTCTGATCATCTTTTAGTAAAGCTGAACATTTTGGCCTTCATTATACTCCACTCAATTCTATGATTTGTTGAATTGAGTTTTTAAAAGTCTTATTATCTGAACAGAAAAAGATTTTCACTAAAAATAAACCAGATTTTGCGCAATATATTTTTATCAAAGAAGTAAACATTGCCAATACTTTTTCATTTTAAAAATCAATAGTAATTTCAAATACATATAATTTGATGTGAGACATGTGGTTCACTCGACCTTTATATCTTTACTGATTCTCTGCTTTACTGGTGATTTTGAATGAGAAATTTATTGAATTCTTAAAAAAGGGAATTTTACCTTAAATAGAGAAACTTACTTTCGAATGAAATGTTGCGAATATAGGTCAATAATTCTGCACCTTTGATGAACTCTTTGAAGCATTCCTTCAACCAAGTTCTTCCACAGCGCTTATGCAATAAATTATGAATGGCATGTGCCAAAGAATATACTGCATCCACAACGAATGGTACTAAGCCTTCCTGTTCATATTTTGACAAGTTTTCATCTCCTAAAATAAGTATAAAACGTTTGATTTTTTTGCTTTCTTTTTTCCAACACTTAATCTCTTTCTTTCTCAACTCAACATTTTACTCAAAACATTTATTAAGTATTTCATTTGCGAAACATTATAATTACTTAATATTCATCAGCCATTCATACTATTTAACGACTTGTAGTTTGATTGAGAGATTTTTTATTGATAATAAAGATGATGATCTGTCAATTGAATTTGAAGAACAATTTATTATAACTACCTGTGCATAGTTTCATGTTTCTACGATGTGATTCAAATGTACAATTGAAATGTTGCTCCCAGAATGGTATAAACCAGGGATTCCTTGTGTTTGTGTTCGGATTCAATCTTTTAAAGTATTCATCAAACCCTGAAATAAATGAGAAATTCTTTTTGTATTTTCAAAATAATATATCATTTTTCACTGTTCAGTAGCATAAAATTCCATCTTTTGTTTTATTCAAATAGAGTTTTGGATTATTTATCCAAATAGTTTTCTGAATACACATTTTCGAAAATTGAAGTAAATTATTATTTTTCTACTGAGTTTTAACTTTTTATGCAGATTTTTCAGAAATACTAAAGTTTATTTAAATAAATTAGTGCTCAGAATAATTATGATCTATTCTAATGACTTGATAATAATTGCTGTCAACTACAAAACACTAAAAACTATAGATCTCAAGTGTTTTATGACCCGCAAATTAGAAACAAAGTTATCGCTTTAATAGGCAAATTTCACTCATTATAAATTCATTTTTAATAACTTCTATGACTTTCCCCTTAATTTAGTGCCTATTAAGCGATTTTCATTCACTTTTTAAAAACTCTTGCGATTAAAATCATTATAAAAGTAATTATTTAATGATTTCATTTTCAAGCGGAAAAATGGCAGACAATTAAAACTTATTAAATAATTAAAATGCAAAGTATTTAACCTCAAAGTGGAATAATTAATCAAAATTTGACTTTTAAGAGGTAATTGTTATTTGAGTTATCATTAAAAGTTTTTTTAAAAATTCAATTGAATAACTTTTTAAACTAGAGCTTAGGCTTGAATTTTTGTTTTCAGATGTAACTTAAGAGCAAACCCACGATAAAAAATTTATTTTAATATATTTCTCAAATGAGTCTTTCGATTCCTAATCGGATAAAAAGAATTTTATTTCATTGAAAAGTTGAAAAGAAAACTAAAAAGAATTTAGAGATTCATCTGAAAGGAATACTATTTAATAAATAACTTCAACAAAACTGAATCATATAATGTGAAGTAAAAGCTGCCCATAAAAGTTTGACAAATGAAGCTTTTCATGTGAGGCTTTTTGATTAGAATTTTATGCAAATAACTCTATTTTTGCCTCTTTCCGCTTTCTTTTAATATGAATGAGAATTTTACTGAATCATAATTTCTTTTCTAGAATAATTTGAAAGTAAATTATTATCATTTATATTTTTCCTTTGCTTAATGTGATTATTATATTATTCTTTTATTTCCAAAACATCAGATATATTGTCAGTTGAGACCAGTAAACCCATCACTTCTATTTTATATCTCACATAACATAAAAAGTTATTTACAGGGTGACCACCTTAACAAAGGTCATTCCGGGAGATCCTGTTGCAAAGGGTGGAATAAGGCATCGTTCATTTAGTACGTACGCACTGGTGGGGGGGGGGGGGTCCAGAATCCACATTTTTTGCGTACGCAGTACATGGTAGAAGGAGGACTGGTACGCATTAAAGGGGGTCTAGAAATTGACATTTTTTGCGCACGTACTTAATGAACGATGCCTAAGCACTTTTGTAACAGAACTCAATTTATGTTCTGGGAGAGTCTATGTAAAAGTAAAAAATCAGTCATATCTCTCCGGGAGTTCGACTCCTCATTCCGAGATTCTCCCGGACGTTCCGGGAGAGGTGGTCACCCTGTATAAAACTTAAGCATTCAATTGAGTCTCTCATGTCCTTGTAGACAATTTTATAAAATAAAAATAAATCAATTTTTAGGATAGGAATTACTTCAATATTTTAGTGGAAATCATTTATGAAACGCTTTGTCGATATGTATATATTATATATGAAAAAAGGTTGAAAACAACATTAAATTTTGTCACTCATACCTAATGGTGCGCATATAATCCCGATAAAAAACACATTTCAATATTTCTCAATACAAACTAGTTTTAAGTTTGTCTGCGACCGAAACCGTTCATTATAACCGGGATTTACTATAAGCGGATTCACTATAACGGGGTTAAACTGTACTTTTAAAACAAAACGTATTAAAAGTTAGTATCGTGTTGTGCAGAATTGTTGCACAATTATTCTTTCGCTCAAATTACAGAAAAAAAATTAAAGCCTTAACTGAAAAAACAGAAATATATCTCAAAAAATTAGCTTTAAGTTTGAAATGTAGTCACAAAGTTTTGACTTTTTTCAACTCTTATCTCTCAATATTTTCCAAAGAGATAACAATTTTCTGTAATTAACTGAATCTTTTGTTTTTTCAATGAATTAATAGTGAAAATGAAGTTTTTAAAGTTTGAATTGAGTGAAATTTGAAATGAAAAATGAGCTTTTACTAGAAAATTTAAATGAATGATAGATTCAGTTTTATTTTAATGATAAGTGATAGCAAAATGTTTAAGGCTTAATGACTAGACATTATAGCTCAGAAAACTATACTATAGTTAAGCCTGTTTTCTGATGTTATTTTAGAATAAAGGCTAATTTTGCCCAAACACTTTTATATTGTATTTAAATTAACTATTATTAATGAAAAATGATTGTGAACTGTTTTGTGACAGTTCACTTTCATTCACATCTTCATAACTATTTAAACTCATTCATTAAACTTTGTAAACTTTATTAGAAGTTCGGACTGAAGGCCTCTATTAGAGAACTTAAGTGAGACTTCTATTCATAATGTAAATACTTATAATTAATTCATTGGACATCTAAGTATAGAGACAACTAAAACATGATTAAATTCATAGTTAATTAAAAACTATTATAATCGTGTACTGATTTAAATAAAGCTTTAAATTGCTGTACTATTTGACATAATTAAGCCCCTAAACAGCATCGATTGCTTCAGAACTAGAAAAGTTATGAGCAAAATATGATGATAAATAAGTGCTAAAGAATTTTAGAATTTTTACAAAATTCAATATGATTAGTGATATTAAATAAATATTGAGTGTTTAGAAAATTATAATGATAATATTGATGAGGAGAAGCTCTGATGATCGTTGGAATTATGCTTCCATTTATAATAAGTTTAGGAAGGATTACTTGCGCAGACCAACTTTACATGGGTTTATTAGAAAACCAAATGCTTAACAATCTCAGCAGTATTCATGACTGAAGGCTAAACTTTCAAAAGATTGCAAATCCATACAAACTCAAGATTATGCACAACACAAGTATTATTCGATGCCTTCTGGAAATTCCTTTAGTCAATGATAGAGAAAGTGATTCATAAATGCAAATAAAACTAGAAATACTGTATAAGCTGTATAAGTCGAAAAGATTGGCGACGATTTGAATTTGTATAACGACATAAGAATAGAAATAAAACTTTGAATGATATAATTGATAATGAAAATAATGTTAATATTAAATTACCTTTAAGTGGTTTGCGTTTAGGCAATATAGTAAGAGCTCCGCCGGCAATATCCTCTTGCCCTTTGACGGGATGGATTTTCTTACCCCACGAGTCACTGCCTAACCATAAGAAATGTCCTTCTTTTCCCATGTTTTTTGAGGCTGCTAATAGTCGCCGACAATTATCTTCATCGACAAACATCACCACAACTCTTGCATTAGCTTTAGTCAAAAGCTGTTCTATTATTCTTGTAAAGTCTGTTGGTTTTGCATTACGAGAAATTTTTGCTGACTCTGCGATACAGATACCTTCTTTGCCGGCAAGGATTTTAAAGTATTCAATACCTTTCTCGCCATAATCTCCTTCGGAGGCAATCGTTGAAACATAAGTCCAATTAAATAACTTAATTATATCAACAATAGCTTGTGCTTGAAAATTATCGGGCGGTACAACACGACTGAAATATCCAAATCGACTTTTATCACTTAAATCAACACTTGTTGACGCGTAACTGATTTGTGGGATCTGTTCAATAAAAATATGCAATTACTTATCCAGTAAACAAATTTTAAAATAAAATCCACTCATTATGTGTTCATAAGCTTTTTTACTTGTTTTCATGAAATGGTATTTTCAAATGTTCTGTACATTCTGTCAATTGAATATTCAAAATATCATTATGAAGTCGTGTTAAATCAATTATAGGAAAGTTATGTAGAAATGCATGCTTTCATTTTTATTAGAATGAAAGCGAAAACTATAAATTTGAAGAGAGATTGGAATGTATGGCACGAAACAGAATCAAAAGAGGCAAAAAACAAGTTAAGAGAAACTTTGCTTCGGTTAAAACAAAATCGATCGGATTATCTGATTTAGTCGTCCGTGACCACTATCGCAAATCCATTGCCTATCAAAGCGATAAGAGAGAGAAACTCTCTTCTGCTCAATAAAGAAAACTATATAATTGGAAAATGGGTTGAGTCCTAACTTTTATCATGGCTTTTATGAAGGGATTGTAGAACTAGATTAAAACCTCGAATTTTGAGAAAAAGTTACACTTCATATGAGTTTAATGGCTTGTCTTAACTTTTATCTCTTCAATCTTGAAAGACACCAAAATAATGATTCAGTGAGTCGTTTAATTTGGCTTTAAAAGAAAGATTTTTTTCAAATTAAAAATTATTTGTAGCATTCGATTTATAACGATAAAAGCATTTTTGATTAATATCTTTCAGTAAAGATTATTTATATCCGGTACTGATTCACCAGTATATCATTCACTGAAATTCTTATTCATACAGATGCTTAAGTTAAGTGACACACATCCTGAATGATAAACAGTAAAGATTTATATATTAAAGTAATGCAATGTTTAATATTGTTTCCTGTTTTTAGCATGTAATTCATGTTATTAATTACTAATGCGTTATGCATTTGAAGATGATATGCACTACATTCAAAAATGCTTTTATAATAGTTAGCAGTACACAAAATTTCAAACTAGTCATCCTAATGATTCAGTAATAAATTAAACTTCAATACTAAACCAAATTCCCTGATAAATCACTTCAATGAAGAGTCCTTATCACTCAACATAAAATCAAAATCCAAAAGAAAATATATAATTTGATTACAAAAAAAGATATCAATTTATTCAAATTTTCATCTCTACTACTAAGAGAATAATAGGAACATTAATATGAAATTCTCTGTATTTTATATAGAACTTTTTTATCTGAGAAGTGTGACCAGATCTCCTAAATTGAGCTCTCAATCCTTCCGATGGATGGATCATGTCTTTATTTGACGTCAATTCTCCCGAAATATAATTTTGAGAATTTTTGAAATTTGAGTTATGACACAATACAAAGTAGTTTTTGAAATTATACTGTAACCTAAAGAATTTGATCTAAATCTTCTATTTATACATTTATGTTGATTAATGTGAAGCACAATTTTCTTAACATATTCAACAACGAATAAGTTTCAGAAGTTTCTGTTTTTTCATTCATCTCATTGAAAATTATTGATTCGTTATTTTTCGTTTTCTACTGTTAAAGATGGCTATTTTCAGCCCCGTATTCGTTAGAGCTTGAAATCAATCACAAAAAATTTAATCCATAAATCCAGAGGTCTAATTTGGTAAAATATTGTGTATGAAGTATTTGATCATATTTAGATAAGAATGTATCACAAGCTTTCTGAAATGTGTCACCTATTTAAGGAAATTACCTATGCAAATTCTGTGTCACCTAGAATCAAGGCTGCCACCCCTCCAGATTTCGCCTGGACTCCCAGATTTCAGCTATCATGTCCACTTTTAGTATAAGGATTCCCAAGTAATGACTAAAATCTCAAAAATTATACCTTGGTCCTCCTTTAAGGTTTTTTTGTCCAGACTGACCTTCATAAAAAGGCGGCTACCCTGCCCGAAATATCCCGAAATTTTTGTAGGATTTTGCTTATCAGTCAAGAAAATTCCTCGTGAAGACCTGTGTCTAAGTATTTACTGAATAGGGAAGTGAGTCAAGTGAAATCGTAGATTTTAACTTTTATATATAAATATTGGATTACCTTAAAGGATTTGAGAATGAGTGAAAAATTATAGCGGCCGATATTGACCTTTGACCCTGATATTAATTTTTGAAATAACTGAATTTAAGACTGTAATTTCAATTTTACTACAGTTTTGACCATTGACTAAATCGATGCTCAGCTGGTATGCAATACACAAATTAATTTAATTAAATAATTTACAATTTTCAAATACAACGATAAAACTGTACTAAAAAATTGAAATTACATTCTTAAATTGAGTTATTTCAAAAATTAACATCAGGGTCAAAGGTGAATATTGGCCGCTATAATTTTTACTCATTCTCAACTCCTTTAAGGCAATCTAAAAATATATATAAAAGTTAAAATTTACGAATTCACTTGACTCACTTCTTTAGTGAGTGAGTTTTAGCAGATCTTAAAGAAAAATTTGAAATTTTTCGACTTTTCTTTGGAAATAAAGCTCAGTTGTACAGGAATTTAAGTAAAGCTAACTCTTATACTTAATGAAAAACTTGAATTTACTTATTGAAAGTTCACTTGAGCGCAGTTTTATATTTAAATTTATATATTATTAAGGAATAGTTTTGAGATGAGCTCCAGTAGAATGAACTTCAAAATTTAAAGCAATTTGAGTCATGTTTAATATAAATATCTATTGAATTATTCATCAAAAAGCACTTTTATGTATATTTCTATATAAATAATCGATTGTGTCTTGTTTTTAACGATTGGTTACGATTCAAATATAATGTCTTGTTATTTAGAAATCGACGCATTGTTTCTCTTGAGTACAAAAAAGATAGATTTTAAATAAAATACATACGATTGAAGTATTCGAAGAATTTGTTAACCATAAGGGCGTATAAACTTTCTCTTTCAAGTTTTAAGAATTTTATTTTTGAGTTATCAATCAATCTAAAAATACCTTTAGAGGTAATCATACAAATCTCTTAACTTAATGTTTCAAAACTTATTGTCAATGAAAGAATACAATATTTTTTCTTATGATTAAATGCTTTTATGATTTCTATCTGAAACTTTTGTTTACTTCCGCATAATTAAAAGGAAATATAAGAATCAGTTTTGATTAACCAAATCATCGATCATTTTCAGACTTATCAGAAAGAATTAGCGAAAAATTGTTTTCTATCAATAATGACTTTATTGAAGTTCAACCAAAGTTTAGAATAACGATTATTGGATTTTTTTGAATCATAACTTTGAAGATTCGATAGAAATTAATCGACAACTTATTTGAAATGTTTCGAAATATAAAATTCTTTTATAAAATTGAAGATACAGAGTATGCTCTTTTTGCTTATTTCAATGACAGCTCTTTTCATGCATCAAAAATATAGAGAGTATAAAGTGCTCCTTCAATATAAACGACAAATATAGTCTCAATAGGATTTGAGCCCTTATCAAAGCTCATAACTATTAAGGTCTTGAGATTAGTTGAAACTATGAAACTTTATATAACAAACAGTTAATTAAATTCAAGTGCCATTCGTTTGTTTAATTAAAGATTAGTTATGAGACGCAACATATGTCAGAGAAAATGTCCGATAATTGAGGAAAATAAAAACAAGTTCACTTAACCAAAGAGGAAGATTCTATGCGTTTACTTAAATCAAAATGATAAAAATGAGGCTTTTTTGAAAGAAAAATGAAAGCATTTAGTCTGAATAGAAAGTTTTCCAACTAAATACATGTCATATTATTGAAGTTTATTTTATTGAACCTATTTTGGTGTATAAATCAAAATCAAAGCATATGAGAATATTTTGCTGACGAATGAGTTTTGTAAACTCCTAAGTCTTGCCACTAATGCAATAAAGTTGAATATATAGCTAAATGGAGGAAAAACTATGGCAAAGGTACCCAAATATTATATTATATTAGCAGAAAAGTGGCTTAAACTTAGAGAGAATGTTTTGATACCTTTCTGAGCAGATGTTTTTGATGAGAAACTTACTCAGTTTGGCTGAATTTTTCTCTCACATGCCATTATGGCAAGGCTTCAAATGATACAAAACATAAACAAATTGTTCAGCGTATTAGTAAGTTATTAATCTTAAAATAAATTGAATCGATTTTAGGCACTGCCCTGTCTTGATATTTTATGTTCTCATCTTATACTGCAATTGATTACATTTCATTTAGTTTATTCTTATTATTGAGTTTCGATTATCTCAATTGAGTTTAACCTAAAAGTTTTTCAAAATATTTTCAAACTCAAAGCTTTACTTTGTAAGAAAGCATGCTTTAGGGAATGCATTACAACGCTTTTCCTATGTGTAAACAATTTTAAACCAAATTGTGCTGCATTAATGGTACAGTCAAAACATTCATTCCATGCAATTCAACTCTATAGTCAATCTGATAAGACTTACAATTTTTCAAAATACTGTTTATCACAAATTGAATCTCTGAAAAAACTAATTACTTGTTATAATAACTTATAAGTCATTTGATAAATAAATCAAAGTCAGTCATTATCGCTATCAATGAAAGCATGTTTTGGTTCATATATTTATGTCAATTAATTAAAACATGTTGAGTTTAGAATGAAATAATTGTGAAGAGCTATTAGAAAAAGGTTTATAAATAATAAAAGATTATAATTTCAA
>JAQFZT010000134.1:0-38316 GCA_034696325.1 Camisiidae sp. | reverse complement strand
AGTAGTATGAAATTGATTTTGGATATTGCTTTGCACGAAAGTATATATCTTAATAATACCGGACATACTTCTGGCACAAATAGTACCTTTAGATCGAACTTAATTCTAAAACCGATACTCGTTCCTAAACTAAATATTTCTTAAAAATATATACAGAATATTATGTAAACTCATAGACTCTTTCCATAATTTTTGTTGAGTTATTTTGTATTTTAACAAAAGAATAAGTTCTTAAAACTACATAAAACTAATTCTTAGTGATAAAACTACATAATAAAACTTTTGATAAAGTTGTAAGAATTGTAGGATATTTTGAGAATAATTACGGTATTTGTTTATGAAATAAATTTTTATGGCGATCATGAAAATAAACCAAATGCTGAAATCTGTTCCATTTGTTGAGAGAAATTAAGAAATGATTTGTTTTCGCAACGGACCTATGATTTAGACCAGATCTGGAGTTGTCTCCAATTAATTGTTGACATTGAGTGCACAATTGGGCTGCCAATGAAGCGCAATAAACACTTGCGACAAATGTCAGAAATATAACAATAGTTATAATAAGCTGAATCTGTTCTCTCCAGAACGGCTTCATTAGTAACAATTGAGTTGCAGTTTTTGTTTCATTGACTTCTGTCAGACTTATTATTATTGATGTTTCATTGATCACAATATAATCAGGCGATGGAGTTGTAGGCATAACACACCATAAACCTATGAACAGCATTACTGTTAGTCTAATAACATCTCAGGACTCAATTTCTTCTCATGCTTTTCCTCTTTCAGTTTCTTATACTCAGTACAAGTCATATGCATTTCCATTACTTATTCAAGAAGTTTTGTGCTAATGATTTTGTTTTATACATAAGTATTAGAAGAAAACAAAGTTTCTTTCTATCTTATTATCATTATTTTTGTGGTGCCTTCACTTATGTCTTAGCTTTGATGATATCGAGATCGAGAAATATGCCTAAAAATGTTTGAAGACTTGGTAGGAAATCATTTTTTTGATTTGTAATCTTACAAAAACCCGAAATTATCGATTGATGAAAGTTGTTATAAAAGTCTCAACTCTTTCAGATCTCTACAGATCTTTGTGATGTCACAATGAAATAATTATAAATAAATAAAAATAAAACATAATTTATAAGGTCTAAAGTATTTTAAAACAATCAAAAATAAATAAACATATCATAACGAATATACAGAGTTTCAAAGGAATCCTAGTTTTCCTTTTAAAGTAGAGTTGTTGAGAAAATTTAAATTTTATAACAAAAACTTAATTAAATTTTCAATTGTTTAGACGTGAACTTAAGACGAGAACTTTGATGCATTCAAAAAGCTTAAGATAACCGTTAAATAAATAATCACAAGAGAAAGAGATCTAAAAAGAGTGGTGTAATGGCATTGAATTCAGTTATAGCACCATTACGTATCACTACCATTATCGTAGTCTTAACATCAATTTGTATATTCTTTGAGTTCTATCGATTAGCGTTTATCACGATATTATCAAGTATTAGTACAATTGGATTCTTTGCGATAAAGAATGAATTTAAAAATAATTCTATCTTTGGATGGGATATCGTTGACCACAAAAGGTCACAGGAAGTACCATTAGTCGATTATCTGTTATCTGATGATTCTGATGACGAAACCTCTGATGACAGCGGTATTGATACTTATGAAGATATGCCCGAAGCCTCTCAAGCATTGGATGTCATGAGTTCTGCGAGTGGTGACAACTTTCAAAATACAGAAAATGCCTTTTATGTTTATCACGTTTATGTCAATCAGTCAGTCCTTAATTGATTTATACGTTTATTTTTCAATATTATTATCTAAACTATAAAATTCTTTCCCAGCAAAAGCTGTTTTGAATTTTTTATTTTGTTTATTTGTATGTATTTAATAAAAATTTTTGTAATGCTCTGTCAACTTGATTTTTGATTAATTATTTTCAATTTTTTATGATTACTTTCAAGAATTAAGTATTGTTTTTATGAAAGCCATAAAATTCTGAGATTAATTTACATGATTAAAATTTTTTTTTCAACAAATAGTAATTCAAATAAGCTATTCAAATTGTTTTGACACACTATTTCATAATCTTTGAGCCATAATTAAGTTGTGTATAAAAAGTTTTGAATTTGAAATCTGCATAAAATAATTACTATTTTATCTGTTCGTATACTCAAACTTATTTGCAATTCATTCCGAATTATATATTCATTTGAATCAAAGAATTGCAAATAAGCTGATGAGAAAAACTATCATCCTTTAAATTAGTCTTTAATCTCATTGATTATTCAGACACAAAATAAATATCTCGGGTTTCTATACTGGAAAATAAAAATTTATTTAAATTCCGCAGAGAATCAAATCAATATAAATTTAGAAGAAAAGCACCTGTGAATAAAAGTTAATAAATGGTTTTGGAAATAATTTAATTGCTAATAAGGGAAAGAAAAAACTTCATAATCATAGGTTTAACTCTGTTTAAAACTGGAAGAAAATCCCAGTGAAGTTCAAATCAATGTACAGTATATTGAAATTAGAATTTAATTTTTATCCATTTATTTATTAATTTGTTATCAATCGATGTTCTTTTGAATGAATATTATAAATGATAAAATAAGCTGAAAATGTGCTGACAAGTGTTGTTCTTCTAAATTTATATTGAAATAAAGAATAAGCAAATGAGAAAAAGTTAAAAAAGTTGGACATTCTCTTCTAGTGTGAAAGAACAAAAATGATATACAACATGATTAGCAAAGGAAAAACTTAATAAATTATTCCTTAGAACTGAAAAAAATGACAAGAACTGAGATCCCTATCTCACATAAACTCTAAGCGACGTTTTTACTGACTCCTCTTATCATTACTTGTATAGAGAATATTCTATACCTGGGAATTATCGATCAGATTCCAGTACTAGAGACAGACAAACATAAACTATTGAGGAATAAATAACCATAAGTTTATAAATAAATAGTTTCAAGATTCATATCTATGCGGAATAAGTCAAACTGATATAAAGCTATAACTATTTTGTTTATATTGATCAAAGAATCTGTCAATTTGTCGGTCTTTAATAGAGAATTTGTTTTTGTTTATAGAGAAGCCCCCGAATGACCTCATTTTGACGAATGGCATCGTTTCACATTTGGATCGGGAAGAGAGAGCTTAAACTTAATTACATACACAATAGTTATCGTATATATACTGCGAGAATATTCTGTATTTTTGAGGTTAAATTAGTTTAACAAGAAGTAAGTCTAACATTTAGTCGATTACCCTTTTCTTTCATTTCATTTATGGTCCAAATAAGTATTAAAGATAAGACTCAGTTACATAAAAACTAAGTGTTTACCCAATTGAAGGAATGAGTTTGAGTAGAATTGCTTTACCTTCTCAAAAATATCCTATTTTCAAGATCTCATTTTATCAAAACTTATCAAAAGTTGGGATAACTTTTCAACTTTTTTAGCTCAAATACACATTAATTTGTTGAGTAAATCAATTCTTTCAATCATTCAATTCTTCAATTTGTAGTTGTATTAAAGAATTACGAATTTAAATCATAAAGACTTGCAATTTATGCTTTTTGTAGTTTTTGCAATAATTAAACACTTCAATAGCATCGAAATTCCGAAATTATGAAATTTATAATTTTTTTACAATTCAAGTATTGTTGACTACAAACAGTTTTGTTCCACCAGTTGCTTGACTTTAAGGGTGAAATATTCTAATTCTGTAAATTAACAAGAATTATAGCTTAAAAATTGAAGAATACATTAATCCCTGTTCTTGAAGACAGCCTCAAGGCATCTAATCTTCTTTTTGATATAAGATTTTGTTTTACAATGAAATTACATGCAATCTTGAGAGCAAATAAGTTTTCATATACTTCTCTCTTGCTTTGAAAGAATTGTTTCCAACGAAGCTTATATAAAACAAGATTGACTCAGAACTCATGTTCTACTACTGTAGTTCTTGAATGATAAAATACCTTCAAACTATGCTTTTATAATTTTAGCAACAATTAAACACTTCAATAATATTCAAATTGAGAAATTATAAAATTTTTAATTGTTTAGCAACAATACAGTTCTCATCTTATTGTTATCTCATCTCATCTAAAGACGGACCGACAGAAAGTACGAATATATGAACTCATTCTGTACTCAAATCACTAAAATCTTATGCTACAAATCCTTCATGAATTTCAACTTATAATAACTTTTGTTTGAAATATAAATTTATTTATCATGATTTGTCATGATATGCATTACTTATACACAAAAGATTTTCTTTATATCAAGTTTAAAGTTTCGGACTTGAAATAGATTTTATAACTTTTTACACATTGATTGAAAACTTTGATTTTATCATTCTTCAACACATTTACTTTCAATATAAAGATGAGTTGCGAACAATAATAAACTCAAAATTTAAATTCAATTTTTCGCGTCACACATAATATATACTGATTCTGAAACATAATCTTTCAAAACACTGTTGAGGAGTTTATATCAAATTTAATTCTAAGACTTTTTTCAAGAGTATAGCAATTTATTTGGTTAAATTCTTCACTGAATGACTCGATTTATTGAATAGGTTTAGTGAGAAGAGTATAAAAATTAATATGCGAGACATAATGATCCATAGGATTTGATTGATCGCTAACTTTTTTTCTTTCAGCCATAAAGCACTTCCGTATGTATTATTATTTACGATAAAAGGACCCTCACTTGACTAGTTATTTGCCGTACAAATTGTGAAATATAGGATACTCTTCAATCATAATTTGTTTTTTATATGGTATTTAACTCGTGTCGGGTTTTTTTTATCTCTATTGTCCTGTCTTTTCATATGTCTGTCAGCTTAGGTAAAGCTCAGAACATCTAATCTTTTTGAAAATCATTGTTTCAAATCTATGTCTATTATAGAGAAGTCATTAAATTTCTTGTTTCAACCATTCGGATAGAACGGCTGAGATTTGATTTTTGAATAAAGAAAAATATTCATAATGTTTACTCTGAAAAAGTGCTGACTCCCAATTGAATCTCCCGGAAGGGACCCTTTTGACGGTGGTCACCGGTGGTTTAAAAACCAAATATAAACTATTTCCACCTGTCTCTCCAAATATGTTAGTATTCAACTGATAAATCCAGTGTATTTTAATCATAAACTTATCAAAACAAGATTTTACTCTTAATTATATATTTTTATTCATTAAAGCACAATATAATCACGTTTAAGGCCACACAATTTCAAGAAATAGTGAGAACCCTTTGTTCTTATAATATTCTGTATTGTTGTGCTTTTCAAACATTTTATTCCAAATACAATTATTTTAAAGTTTAAATAAATCAATTTAAATGGTCAACAGTTTTACAAATATATAATGTGTATAATATTATATCATATGTTGAAACATTGCATAAATTTTCTCATAATAATTAACAAATTGATACATAATGTTTATGAACATGTGGAGGAAATACAAGAAACAAAAACTAAAAACTTTCTTCAATTCACTCAAAACTTTTACCGTTCATTATAATTATGTTCTTTAGTGCCGATATAAATAAGTGCAGAAAATGATCACAAAAAATATACATTTTGATAAACAGTATAAATATTTATACATATATATAGTTATTAAAGTAAATCTTTTCTTATAGTTATTTATTTTACTGTACAATTGAATTTTGAGGATAAACATAGGACTACTTCCAAATGACAATAAAATATGACTTTATTTCATAACACAATAGTTAAGAATTAATGATTTATAATTTAATTATATATTTTTCATATAAAATCATAATAAGTTGACTAAATTTTGACAAGTTTTTGATTAAATGTTGACAAAGCGATCATAAACTTGATGAAAGCTCAATATTTTGAGTTAATTAAGTTTTCAGATATGCTTTAGTCAGCTTTCGAAATAAAATTTCATTAACAAAACTGATGGCAAGCATTAAATTGAATTTTAAAATTGATTCTTAATTATCAAGTTTAAAATCCAAGACTTAGTTTTATTTCTCGCAAAATTTAATTCAAAAATATTTGAATCCCTTTAAACCTAATCTAAAAACTTTAAAACTTTACACAATTGGCCGAAAAAGTGAGCATTAATTCAATAAACTTTTCATTATCTTGAAAATCAATCTAAATTTCAATAGTGATTATGCGTTAAAGTTTGAATTTGATTCAAAAAAAGCATTTCATTTAAACTCTTGGAAATGAAATTTAATTTTAAATATCAAATAGAAAATAGGATTCTCATCAATCAGAAAATTGCTTAACATTATCAAAAGTATCCAATTTATACCATTTTATGGTTAACTTATGTAACTCTAATTGATTTACTTGTATTTCTGTCGCACCAATTGGTGTGTTGTGTTCAAAGCCTTTCTGCTTATCCCAAACCGATACCAATAGAGTTCTGCCATAAATCATCGCCGCATCATATTTAAGGGTTTGCTTGTATTGAGGATTACAATCACTTTGAACTACTCTAGTCTTTCTTTTGTGCATTTGGCGGCCCTTATCGTACAGATATATTTTCACGTATGTGTCTTAACATAAAAGAGTTATGAAAATATTTCACTTCAAATCAACACAATTTCAATCAAAGCTTATAAGTATTCTAAGACTTTTTTATTTTCAAAAGTCAATTAACTTTCAAATTTTTGAGCTTTTTTGAAAATATAAACATTTGCTTTTTTGGTTCAAGTTTCTAAAGTAAAGGTATTATTTGTATAATAAGTTCAAGTGTTAGAAAAATTTACTCTTAATTTGATTCCTCATTCATTTAACTTATTTGCTTTGGATCTCATTAAGTATTTTGAATAAAATTCATTATTCATTTGTCTTTTCCTTTTCTACGTTAAGATTTCTCTAACTTTCTATTTAAAAATTGTAATTTTCTTTCTTATGACAACAATATATATATAAAGACAATGAATATAAAGGCATTTAATATGTTTATTATTTGAAAAGCCGAAAAAACTGAAGTATCAAATGAAAAAATACCCCATTTTAGAAACCTTTCAATAAATTTGTTTGCATATAAGCCTTGAATTGATTATATAAACTATTATTAACTATTATTAACTATTAATTTGCATACCTGGTGGCTGTTGATTAACACTAAGCGGAAGACTTCGAGCACTTATAACCTCAATCTCAAGAAAGCCTTTTGTCATAATGAAACCCAACTTGACTTCTCCAATAGGCTTTTGGTTTGGTTTCGGATCTCCATCTTCTAACAGATCAGAAGCCGATCCCACCGAGTCTTGAGACAAGCTATTCGTGTTTCGATCAGATTTGAGAGAATAACTTCGATTGAGTTTGACCTGTGCTAAAGCGGATGAGCTTTTTCGTCGTGTGCGGGAATCAAATTGAGGCGCAAGAAGTTCTTTGATACTACTGTCCACTGGATTTAAGTCAGTCACCGAATGCCTTGTATTGAGCCGAAGACTAGTACTTCGTCTGGCATTAGGTGTCAATTCATCCACCGATCGTCTGTCCGATGAGGTCAGTGATGTCTTCGACTGTTGCATCTGATCGTATTGATCATAACAGATACTACTTCTGCCAGAATTACGTCTACTTCCAGGCATTGATCGCGAACCATTCATAAGAAGATCTTCGTGTGGGTTAACCGCTGGATAAGAAATTCAATTTTTCATATTCAACATTCGTTTTGAATAGAGTTACAGAATATTGAGCTTTAGTTCCGAATGCTTATCATTATTATTGCAAATGATGCGCAGAATCGCTTATTTCAATGTAAGTTAAGATAACAATTACAAGCGTTACCGCGCGCTCACTCAAAATATGATGTGTTTTTAGAGAGCATGATTGGCAACAATGTTGACACCCATTCGGAACCAAAGCCGAACATTCTTGACTTTCTTTACATATATATTCCATTGAAGTGGCTTTTATGAAGTTGGCGTTTGGAGCCAATAGTGGCCACCAGTCTATATGATGAAGAATAGCACTTTTCAATGGTATTACAGTAGATGCTAATGCTTTTGATTCAGTTCCAGAAACAGGACAATTCTCCCAAATACTGATCTCTAATGCCATGTCTCCGATCTATTGCATAAGCAATCGATTACTTACATTAGTATTTATAATCATTTACTCTAAAGTGCTATTCAATTATACTTTAAATAAGTTTTTATACCTTATCGATAGGGAATTGTGTGAAAATTAGTGTTTCATTCCATTCTAGTGTCAGACTTGGCTCTGTTTTGCAAATTTTGAATCCTCTGAAATATTAGAAATATCTGTTATTAATAGATCTTATTTTTTAAAAATTGATTTTCATTGAGGAAAATTTCATTTTTCGTATTTGTCGTACAGTCGACTCCCGTTAAAGTGAACTCGGATATAGTAAACAACTCGTTATAGTGAACACTTTTTTCTCAAAGATAGAGCTTTTATAGTGAACTCTATCAGAAACTTTATTTTAAATATTGTATAGAAAATAATATTGTTTATAGTGAACGTATTTAGTGTACATTAGCGTGTTCACTATAACGAGAGTCGACTGTGCTAAAGTGCTTTTAATATAAAAATCACTTAAGTAACGCTCTAAATCAGGGCTTCTCAACCTATACTGTCTTGAGGGCCAAATTCAATGATCCAAAAATTCACATAAAAAGGACATCAATTTGAATCAGTTTGTGCTCTTATGAGATTTATTATTAAAATATGAAAATCACTTGATAGAACTTTATTTTAAGAGGAAGTTTTCTTTATAATAAATTTTCAAATATTTTGAAGAAGCCCTGCTCTATACTAATATTGTAAAACTTGTTTATTTAAAATCTACCTTAACTGATACGCTTTCAAATTAAAACAAGTTATTTGAGAAATTTAAGTTCTCAACTCAAGTCATACAATTTTGTTCAATTTCAAACACTTTGATAAAAGTAGAGAAAAGTTATTATCCATGAAATGTATAAAAAGATTCATAACTTTACTTTTTCTTGTTTAATAATGTTGTTATAACTCGATTCTGTTATGATTAGTGTTTTTTCAAAATGATTGAGTCATTTAGGATTTTTACGTATATAAAGAAACAAGTATTGAGTTGAGTATTCCCTATCACACTGTCATTCATAATAATAATTTAATTAAAAGAATTGGAGATTCTGTTGAACGATTTTTTCGCTATATTAATAATAGAAGCGATAAATGATTAAGGAACAAAAGTTTTGAGACTCACAATTCAGGCAATATATGCAACTGTGCATATGAGGCATATTTGAGACCAACAACACGTTTAGCGCATACAATACCGACTGTCAACTGATTGTGATCATTATCGAGACTGACTTGCAATAGTATCTCTCCTTGTTTAGAGTCATGAGGATTAAGCATCGATTCAGGAGTTCTCGGTAAACGTCGACGATTGTTACTACTAGTCGCCTGATTGCCAGATAAATCGATTGAAGCCTGACTTAACATCTGACTTAATCGTCTGCGTTGATGAACGAAATGACCATTACTTTCGCTAAAGAATTAGTAAAGTAGTCAAAATAAAATAAAACCCTTTTTAGGTATCAGGATAAAAAACTTATGACATCAGTTTAGTCAAGGATTAATTCAGTTCTGTATTGCTTTATATCATTCTCTTTCAAAGCAATTCAAAGCTTTATTTCAGGTGATGGCTTATGTCCAAAATGGGTTCTTATATTGAACTTTCTCATTGAGTCTAACCGTGAATTCTGTGAATACTGTAATTCAATTAGTTGTCTGATGTTAAGCACTGTTGGCTACGGATGGATAGACGGACTCAAACTATAAATCTATAAACTCGTTCAATATTGACTCAATTTCTCTACGTTTTATTTATCAAAGGATTTATCTTTTCTCAAATTATTCAAATAGATTTTTGTCCGATAACAATAACTTAACGAAATTGAATAGATTTATCTGAACTCTTTTTTATGCTCATAGTTCTGATTATTGAAAGCAAATTTATATTTCAAGAGGACATCATTGCATGAAAACGATTCACAATAATCTCAGCGTAACTTCTATTCAATTCTTATATATTGGACAGAATATTACATCTTTTGATTGTTTACGCGCACACTAATTACAACAATGAGAATCAATGGTTAGCCTTTATATAGCATTATGAATAAAAATAAATCAATTTTCAAACCTTTTAACGAGTGATTCAATAATAAGCTCTGCGGTATCATTAGAGGAATCCATAATATGACAGACCTGTTCATAACTACAATTGATTAACGACTTTCCATCCCATTCAAGAATCTTATCGCCGGGTTTTAGAGCCATTTTATCGGCTGGTCCTCCGGGTTGAGTCCAAGCGACGTACGCATAGAGCATACCATCGCTTTCATTCAATTTGCCGCCGATAACACTGAGCCCAAAACCACGAGTCCTATTACTCCGATCGCTATCATCCCTATGAAGTATTACTCTCTCAAACTGAGTGACAGAATTCCTATTATTTCTGGAATCGACGTCATCGATAACAATACGAATATTTTCTCCCTCAGGCGCTGACGCTCTTCTCGGCTGTTCGATCGGCAGATCCAGAGAGTGAGATGAGCTTTTTCTAGAGTGTGGCAGATCTAACATAGACCTGGAAGGCTCGACCGGTATTTTTGGCAGTGCTCGACCTGTTGAGCCCCTTCTCGGGAAACAGTCTTTGAGTCCTAAATGATTAGTGTCAACCGCATCGACCAATACTGATGGTATTGATCGCCTCTGGGTTTGTAAGTGTGGATATGTTGGCAAACCTAACATATCAGAATCCGCTGATTCTCGTGGAGATCGAGAGTATTCTGATGATGGCGTTAGGCTTTCTGGCGGTGGACTGTATCTAAACATATATTTTTCAATGTTATTGCAATTTTTATTAATTAAAAGTATGTTTACGTTTTTCGTTGCGCATAAAATGAATAATTTATCGATTTTTTTAGTTTCTTTATTCATGTATATTAAATGTTTTGTTATTCAGGTTACTTTGTAATAGATATCAGCTTTCATATAAAGGTAGAAATTGTTTTTCATAATATTATTTTTGGAACAGTTAATTAGCACAGTATATGATAATAAGAATAAAAACATGTTTCTAACAATAAAATCTTGAAAAAAGTTGTATAAACATTTTGAAACAGAAAATATAAAAAAATATTGTTCTTATATGTTTTCGGTATTGATTTTTCTCATTATGAATTATAAAAGGTTTGTTTATTTTGTTCATATTTCAAGGTTTCAATTATTGAGCAAAAGGTTTATAACTGAGTGAATAGAAAAAATGGTATAATAAAAACTTTTATCCTAACCTCAAATCGCTAACATCTGAGCTCTCAGAGCTTTTACGAGTTCCGAAACCATTTCGTGTATAAATCATAGCATCCGATGATATATGCCTTAAATGAGTTTCACTGAATTCCTGCCCAGTAGTCAACTGACTATTATTATGATTATTGTTCTGTATAATCACGTCGTCATCATTAGTGAGCGATCGCTTCTGTCGATGAATTTTCGACTTTCGAGAACGACGTCTCCGATGATGACCAGAGGATGTCCTAATCATTCCCTCATTGTTCTCGTCATCGATTGATGAATCAGAAAATGAATAAGACTTTCGGAATTCGTCTCTAGACTTAAATCCCGAATCACTCGGCGGTAAATGAGTTGATTGGGATTCAGCTGAAGATCTTCGGCTATCGCTAAGGGCTTCAGATGAAGCGTATTTGTCACTCGAGGCCACTGAGTATTTGTCTGGTGGTGAACATGGACGGGATCGCGATCTTCTGATATGTTGACCATTACTTTTTGAATAGCTTTGTAATGAATTTGTAGCTTCGAGTGAGTGCTGTCGCGGTTGGTCTGATAGTGATGGACGACGCTATCAAGTGATAAATAGTTTATTTTTTCAAAGTTTCAACTTTTTTATTAGTTTTCTTTCTTAAAAATTCATTTTCTTATAACTGCATTTTTCTTAACTTATTTATCATTTTTAGCTTCAATTTTTTCTTCTAAGTTAATAATGGGTTTCAAATTAGTTAAGTTAATAACTTAGTAGTGGTGTAAAAACTGATTGCAAGTCATTTATTCAACTTCTTATACATGTATAATTTGAGAGCAATTTTTCATTTACTTTTTATGGCTTTTTTAGGAAAAAACTTCATATCAATCTTCAAAATATGAACGGAACTAATATAAAGTTTTTTATTAAAATAAATGAAATATTTTTGTTGGAAACCCATTTTCATATAACTAACTTGAAAGCAATTTTTAGTTTTGCTTGAAGTCTGTATTTAGTATACCATTACTTTGTGGAAAATTATTGAAAACATATATAGATTTTTCTGTACATTAGTTTAATAATGTAATAGAAGTGAGCCTTACTTTAGTTGTGGGAGATTTTGGCGGAATATTAGATGTTGTTTTTGACATATTGAGTGTTCGCGTGGAATCTCCAGAACCGTATCTTTGCTGCGGGCGAGAAGTTATTGTGTAAAAAACTGACATTTACTTTAATAAACAGAGGCGTAATATTTGGGTTCAGAATTTGTTGGAAGAAAATTATGGCTTCACACATGTCTTATGCAATAATTCAATTTTGGTTTACTATTTTTATGCTTTAGAGACCAAAAAATATAAGCCATAAAAGTAATAAAGAACTCCTTTTTGTCGTTTTTTTAGCTACAAATCACTTTTTATACAAAGTTTTCTCATTCTTTCAAATGATTTGCTTTTACAGACACAAATTTTTTTATATTTCTTCTTATTTCTCACAAAAGTTTAATAATAAAATGCTTTTAATATGAATTTTCATATTAGAAAACTTTTCAAGTTTAAAGTAATTACGATTTAGTCATTTTTGTTCATAGAATTAATCATTTGTTAAACGACTGATAGATTTGATATGTTTTTAAAGATTATAATCTTATCTAAATTTGTAATAAATGGAGAATTTTCGCCTTCAGATTAATTCGAAAATAAATGACTACTTAAGAGATGAAGAATTCTCTCTTAACCTAAAGTATTATAAATTTTTAATTGAGTTAACAATAACTAGAAGAATATTCTGAGAAAATTGAGTTAATTCGGAAGGAATCTAAATGTTAGGCAATGTCGTAATGTTTTGTGATTTTACGTAATGTTTAAATAAGCGATTTTTGATTAAGGTTACAAAAAATAGCTAATCAATCGATGGCCTAATTAAAGCTTAAATGAATAACAAAGAAAATACAAACCATTCTAGTAAATGATGGAACTCTTTTTAAGCCCAACTGTTCACTGGTTGGTATTAAATGAGAACCGCGACGACGACAAAAACTACACATCCAATACTAGTTGAATTAATTAATTAAATATGATAATTAGTTAATTTACTTGAATAAACAATCATATACTTTGTAATAGCATCATAGTTAACACTTTTATTCTACAAGAAATGTAAGGATACTTTTTATAAACCTAAGTTAGAACCAGTCATTGTTATAATTTGCTTCGCGTGCATGTCATCAAATTCCATATCTACTAATTTATCACAAAGTCTCAAGAGATATAAGAAAAATATTTAATGTTTACTAAATCTTATTTCGAAATCTAAATCAATCTAAAGAAGTAATTCAAATGTACTAATGATTATTTTAACAGTTAGAGCAAAATATTGATTATTCTATTCAATTCATCAACAGTGAAATCTCTTTTTTAATAACTATTCCTTAATTTTGAATCACAAAATCTTCGCGTGCGAGCGATTACAACAATTGAATGTATAAAATATACATTTCTGGTTGAATTAACTGAGATTTGTGTTAAAAGTGAAATATTTGATGAAATGATTCATGCCTTAGATTCGTCTCTTGATGAATATGATGAACAGTCGTCACACACGTATTGGTGGCAATTAGAGCAGGTGTGAAAGTTTTCGTCATCATTAATCAATTTTCTGCATATACGACAGTTTCCTAATGTTGTTAAATTTTTCGGTGACTCCAGTGTTGATTGAAATATTAAATCGCTAGCTTTGAAACTGTAATAAAAGGACCAAATTTATCATTTTCCAGATATAAACATATATTTCAAAATTATGAATAAAGGTGTTTACGCCCAACTTTGCTAAATATAATATGAATTCTTTAAGCCTTAAAATAAACTTATATTAAAAACCAAAAAATATATCTGTAATATAAACTATTTTCATACATGAGAAGTAAATTACAAAAATTTCTATGGATTTAAGCAACTATTCATAGGATGAAAAATTCAATGCACACAAAAAAGTCTATTCAAATAAAATTCTTAGTATTACACCTACGCTTCGGTACAATTACTCAAATTGGATATAAGGAAAAAAAATCTTTCGCGGATATAATTTTAAATAATGAATTTTAATCTCTTCCGCTTCAGTCAGTTTTGAGAATCTTATGAATAATTATTGTTGTCATATGAGAATAGTCTAACTTTTTTTAAACTAGTGGTGGAACAGAACAAGTTTAAAGCTTCTTACTTTCTGTCTGTCTGTCTGTAGCCAACAATACTTTAATTGTCAAAAAATTTAGAATTTTTAAAAATCTCTTAATTTTAACACTATTGAAGTGTTGCAAAAATAATAAAAAGTATAATTTGCAGGTCTCTCATGACCTAAATTACTAATTGATCAACTATTACACTACAAGGAGTCACGTGAGCCGAAGTGAGGAATGCCGAATCAGATCTGCCCTCATTCAGATCCCATTTTTCTTTCATTCTCCATAAAGACACTGAATTTGATTTAGAAAGGTATCATCGATTGAAGTAATGGAAAACTGAAGCTTTGCGTAGTTTTTACAAGAAAGTGATATCATTTGTTTTAACAGTTGAATTTAATTGTCAGTAACTCATAAAAATGCTACAGTTTGAACAGATAGGTTTCACTTATTGAAACATAAATTAATATTGGATTTGAGGGATTGCTCGAACAGGAATTGAGTGATAGGAAAATAAGTTGAAAACAGGTGTTTCTCTATATTCCTGACTATTTCTGGGCATTCCTGACTATGTAAAAACTCATTATGCGTACTTGACTTCGGCGTTCGTCACTACTAGTCATTTTTGTTATACTATAGTTTCTCTGTTTAGGATTGACGCCTAAGGGCTCTGATAAATATAGAGTTTGAAATAACTGAAGGCATAGAAAACAGTATTGTTATAGTAATGCTGAAAGTGCATAGCTGTAGATCAACATCATGTAGATATCAAGAGTTGAGCCAACCATGAAATCAAATGAGAGATTCGCATCACTCAGTCTGAGAGAAAAGATGTGTTACTCTTTGCTATTACAAGGAATACTAATACTATTTCTACTATAAAAGTAGTATCTATTACAGTATGTTCTCGTTATCAACAAAGATATAAAATAATCATTTATTTTAATTAATATAAATCCCTTTTCAAAGTTTGTTAAATTAATGAATCACTTAATATCTACTTAAGGTTTGATTCAAATTTAAAATAATAAACTCAACTGAGTTTGGATTTAAAGAGTTGTTTAGGTGAAAATCGATTGTCTATTGATTTTTCTCTTAAATATATCAAGTTTTTTGCGCTCCTTATTAAGAGTTGACTTATGTTAGTATGAAATCCGTGTTTGAAACCGAATCTCAAGTGAGATTCTTTATTATCATCCCTTTTATCCTTGTCTTAAAAGCTATTGTTTGTATTTAAAACTTATTATACACTTTTATACAGGTATTATTAAAGTAAGGTTTAACAAGATTAATGACTTTTACTTTTCAAAATTAGTTTGCGATGAATTTCGTGACAACATTTTCGATGAATTTTGGATTTCATGAATCCATTTTTCATAAGCAGATAATAGCACTTATAATAATAAATGGGACTCTCCTCTACTGTAATATATTTTATTTATAAACTGTAGAAAAATTTGAAATTTAGTAAAATTACTAATATTTCTACTTATTTGAAAATTAATGACATGTCTAGGTTTGCATCCAATAGAGTAAAACATAAATCAATTTTATTTTCAACAGTGTTTAGGGTTTTCTGATCTTGAGTTTAGTATTTAAGATGAATACAGATATCAAATTTGAAAACCCTATTCCTCATCATAAATGTTAAACTAAAAAATCAGTCAATACTTAATATATTTATTACATGCAATATTCAGATAAAAACAAACTATACTTAAAGTGCGCAATACGTGCTTGTATTCTATCACAACTATATAATACTCTGTACTCTCATAAGACATCTTTACATTTTATTTTCTCAGATTTTATGGAATAGGAATCGAGTCAATGAACAAAATATTTTCTTTTCTTGGAAACTAATTCGAGAATTTCTTGGTATGAATTGATTCCTATATAAGGTCATCAAAGATAATAAGAGCAGTTCTTATGTCATAAAAAGCCAGTCATTGAGGATTAAATACTGCTTATCAAAGGGTTATCATCATTAATATCAGTGATGACAAAAGACTCATGGCTAGTACGCCGAGGCTCAGAGCCGATGATAAAAATGATTTTTCATTACTATTTTCTCTACAAAATTGGGTCTTAAAAGTTTTGATTTCTATTTTCGGTTCTCCAGTAATTATATTGTTTCCGGAGTTATCCCATGACAAAAAGCACTTCAATATAGAAATTGAGTTGTAATTCAAATACACTTTTTTCTAGTTTTGATTGAAATGATCCTTTCCATTGAAAACTAAACATAAATTTTCTAATTCAAGCATTGAATTAAACTTCAAGATATTTTTCCAACTTATTGAGAGAAATATTACAAAATGTCTGTTTTTTAAAGAGATCACTTTTGACACCAACTCATTCATGTAAAAACTATTGAATACAACTTCCGAAATAGAAGTGTTCAGTTTTGGACTCACAATACTCATTGCGGATGTGCTTAATCATAATAAATCAAGATTATTACAAATCTTCGCTTAAGCTTCAAATTAATTAACAAATGCAACAAAACTATTAATTAAATTGACAGCAAAATAGTGGTGAAGACTATCATGAAGAAAAAACTAGAAGGATTTGAATCTTAAGGAAATGATATCTCTTATAACACACAATTGATTGATATTCAATGGATGCCAAACATTCTTAGTTTTTAGATCCGTAAGAGATAAAAGCAATTCAATGTAAAGCATAATCAGTTGATGTGAATAAAAATAAAAATAATCTGTTTTTAGATTTCTGAAAAAATCATTAATCGATAGCAGAGAAAAACGCAACTTAACTATTAAGTAATAAAACTAGACTTGATTTCTATTGAATAATAAAAATATGTGAAAAATCTTGACATGTTTTCATTATGAATATTTCTTAAAATCAATAAAAATAGTCTATAGTTAGATTTGGGTAAAACTTTTAACTTACTTTTTAATAAGTTTTAGTTAACGAAAATACAAATTTTCATTATGTTCTCAATCTTGTTATTTGAATAACAAACTTATGATAATGAGAATGAAAAAACTATTTTACATACCATTTCTCGAGTTTTTCATAATAAACCTTTACGTCAAGAAAATATTTACTCAAAGACGTATTTTTTGATCAATTCTTGTTATTCAAGAATTGTTATGCTCTCTATTCGCAGAAAATTGCAGTCGATTCTGCTTAAATAGTAGGCGTTCGAGAAAAGAAGGAAAATGAAAGAAAACTATATTAAACTTTTCTTCCATAATAAAAGCTATTTTCAACTTCTAATACATTCTTCTTGAAGGGGAAGTTCCGGTAGTTTAACAACTTTTTCACAATAACTAAATTTGAATTTTGGATTCAAATTTTTAAAGAAATATTTTCAAAAGAAGATTAAACATATTTTTTCGTCAAAATTCAGACATAAAGACAGGACAAAATTGAAATTCGTTACAAATTGATAAAAAATATGAAAAAAATTACAAAAAAGTATCTTCAAAGGCATTTCTGGAAAAATATTAAAGTAAAGTTTACTTTAAGAAATACTGTATATTTTCCATTAAAAATCCATAACTTTAAGCTCGGATAATAAAAAACATGTACACTATTTATGTTTTTTTGAACTTCTAATATTTTTGAATTCTATAAATGAAAAATTTTAGGAACCCTAATAAAAAATTATTTTCGGAAACGGAAGAAATTGCAATTATATGCTGATAACTAATATTAATTAACATTGAGGTTGAAATTTAAGGAATTTTTTGGAAATTTTTCATGTCAGATTTGGCTACAATGAAAACGCTTAGCATTGCATATAAAATAAGCTCATTATGAAAGGATTTAAAATTGTTGCATTTGAACTAAGCTTGAACTTAGAAAAATTTTTCACCCCAAATCACTGATGGCCAAAGTGAGCCGAGTCGTTTTGACTGACTTCAGATTCTAAGTATTTGTTTTGATTTTTAAATTTTGATAGTATAAAACATTGTTATCATATAAAAATGGCTGTAAAATAGCTTCACATAACTTGAAGTGCATTATTTGAGGGGTTATTGTATTTTATTTCCATACATGCATTCTGTTTTAAAACTCATATGTATTGTTAAAATACTTCAGGAGTCTTTTGAATGATTCACATTTTGTCCACTGATCAGGAAATGACACATTCAAGAGTCAAAGTAAAAAATTCTGTGCTCTGTCAGCACTTTATCGCTATTTTATTTCGAATATCTCTTAACCTCATTCGAAGGTTTAATCATTCGTATAGTGGACTATATTTTTAAAGAGAACCTGAGCTTAAATTCTTATTGATTTGAGAATCAGTCGTATAAGTCTTAAAATTATTCCAACCAATACTAGGATTAGAAATGGTTTGGAGAAAGATCTTCAAATTGAGTTCGAATGAATGATTTTGATTCTGTACTATTGATAACAAAAGTCTGTGGGAAAGAAATTCAAATTTTTAATCGTTGATAAAATTCATTAATTTGTTATTTATGTATTAAGTGAGACAGAAAACATGTGAACAGCTTTCACATTATTGAGACTGAATATAATGAAAAGTTCAGTGAAATGTTCATTGGTTTGAAAATCTATTTGAAAGCAATTTGAGTTGACACAAGTTTTATTTTCAATTCAAGTGTCAAAAGTAAACAGATGTAAAAGACGACTATAGAATAAAAATTCAAATAATGAGTATCTCATGTTCTAATTCAAAAACATGTTTAATAAGTTGTCTAATAATTTACTTTTTAAACAAATAACTCTTCATTAATAATTTTAATCAATTATTTTTTACTTTCTTGTTTACAACAAAAGTTATTTTTGAAAAAACAAACTAAAAACCAAATTAAATGTCTATCAACTTGTAAGCATTTTTTTGCCTTAAAGACTTGTTAACAATCCTTCAGAACTGAATATTTTGCAGATATTTTGAAAGTCTAAGTATCACAATATAAGGCTTTTGAAGTTTGAACGATATTATCATGTTTTTTGCTGTTTGTAAATCTTTTTTATTTTAAAAGTCAATACAGTTTTTATTATAGTTGGATAAACTTTTTTCAAAGTCTACATCAATCAGACTGAAGGTTTTTGTCTCAATATTGCTTATGGAATATTATTGAAGTTTTAAAAAAGCGCTATTTTTGTCTTTTTTCATATATCGAATCAATAAATTCTCTCAAATATAATCATTTGAAATATGATTTTGTAACTAAAAATATAAATAAAATGCGCAAATTTGCGACAATTTTTTCTCAAATCACTTTTTCTCTCGATTTCCCAATATTTTCAGTAATACCTGAATAAGTCTTATAAGACTTGAGTAAAAAAAAGTTTTTCCTAAGGCTAAACATTATAGAGAAAAACATTTAAGTCATCAAAAATCAAATGCTATTAAAGAATTGACGCAGAATTGCTTGAAGTGAGAAAACTGAAACAGAATTTTATCCTAACTTAAGAGCTTTTAATATAAATTGTTAAGTAATGCAACCTTTAAAAAGTTTAGTTTTAAATCTTCAACTCATGAATTATGTCTTCAGAAGTATAGAATTTAAACATTAGTGAGAATTATTATCATTCTTGAAGTATTTTTTTCTTGTTTAATCTTATGTTAATTTTTGTACTCAAGTGGGATTCAGAAGAAAGAAATATATTGTGAATAATACTTATTATGCGCCTTAAGATAAACTAAGAATATAGAGAATAGATATAAAGCTCTTTACTTTTATTTTCAGATACAGAATAAGTATTCCTCACGAATAGTCAAAATCCATAAATAATTGAATGAAGACATAATCATTTGAATTGCAGAAAAGGGTTTTATATGTGGTCTGTTTTATCTTAGCATTAATTAGGTGTAAATTTTGCGGATTTCAACATAAAATCTAATATTCATTAATAGGATTAAAGTTATTTTCATTTAATTGAATTAATTTTCAAATTTAATTGATTGAAATTTTTGTGAATGAATCGTAAATTGTACTGAAATTGCGAGCTTTATCTCAATAACTTGTCATTCAATTGAAGAATTGGTGCCATTCAAATGATATTCAGAAGATATAATAAAGCAATAGTTACTGACTATAGAAATATAGAGACTATTGTAGATAAACTTTGAAAAGTTTGAATGTGTGGTCAACAAAAAAGGGATATTATGTTTCCAAGAAAATTGTAGAAAAGTATTGTCAAAATGTTTTCAGTTAAAGCATTGCATTTTGAGTATAAAGAGACGTATTCTGAGTAAGTTTATTGTGTAGTCAATCTTCTAGTAGATTATGATAGAAAATATGACACTAAAAGCTGCTAAAAATTTAGATGGAATTAATTTTGTATAAACTCTAATAGACTTTTCTTATTTGCATTTATATTAATAAATGTGACATTAAGAATGAAATTTTCTCACAATCAGTTTAGGTATAAATTCCCTGAATAAATATCGATTCCATCACTTCTAATGTGATCTTTTGAAGAACAATAGATTTTTCTACTATTTATGATTTGATCACGAAGTGTGAGCATGTCTTAACCTATTTGCTGAGGGAATATCTCAAAAAGAGATCATTGATCGAAGTTTAATGGAAACCCGTATAATAGTATGCCTATGATATATGACATTGTATTTCATATACCGCGTCATGCCTTACAAATGCCACTTATATTACATGAAACTTGTATTTTTAGGAATTCTGTTATTTTGTTCGCCAACTCAATAGCTCTTATATTAATTACTATTCATAACAAGTTAGAGATAGAGTTACTTGAACTCTAAGATCTGGATAATTAGTTTTATAGATAGAAACCTTGTTTATAAGTTTCATCTCATATCAAATCAAAGTTGTTTCTCATCAAAAATTTAATCATTATTTTTTCGTTACTTAATCTAAAGAATAGTCTTTTGTGTAAAGTATTCACTATTCAATTGATGGAAGAAATAAGAGTCGAAATAGTTATATGAGTTTCAATTCAAACGCAAATTGATTTCCAAAATGAAATATGAAAAATAGATTTTATTCATTTCGAAACCCTATTCGTTGAGTTTCTTTTTTTCAATAAGCCTTATATTGATTTTTTAAAATAAATAAATTTCTACTAAAAGAAAAACTAATCTTATCTTTAGGTACTTCTAAAAAAAGTAATCTTTGAAAAATCGATTAATAGTTTATACTATTATTTTATTTTTCCAAATAATTTCATGTCTGATCGCAAGTGAGATATACTTTCTCGGACTAAAAGATTTGTTCATTTCTTTCGATAAAACTTTAGTGTATATTCGGAATTAAGTTCAGATTAAACAGAATAACATCGGATTTCACTTCGTTTCGTCTGAGTTCATTTGGTCTAAAAATCTATTTGACAACTCCAAAAGCTTATTAAGCCATGAATCCAATAAGGCGTCATTCAATGCGCACTCAGTGAGGGAGGGGGAGGGGGTCAGTAAAATGCGTGCACATTTATAGGGGAGGCTAAATGAAAAGTGTGCGCACGCAAATGAGGGGTTCAGTCAAAAATATTCACATTTTAGTTAAAAGAAATTGTGAAAAAATGTATTTTTAGCCTCAGCAAAGAAATTGTTATGCAAATTATTCATGATGTAACTGAAATTGAATCAATTACAGCAAAAATGAGTTATGTTTTTATTTTTAAGGGGGTTCAAGCTAAAATGCATGCTCACTATATTTGGGGGATATATAAAAGCGTGCAGATGAGGAGTTTAAAATTGAAAATTTGCTGCGTGCACACTAAATCAATTACTCAGAAGCTTTGAAATATTCAATTTATACGTTTATCATATACTTCAATTGAATATACAGCATATGTAAACTATCCCCCAAATCTTCTTAGACACCTTTGCCTGCATAGCACGGATTTCTTTGAAACAAAAAAAGTTTTCAGGTTTTTGCTTTTGCTCACAATTCCATTTGTATACAAACTAACAGTACAATTGGGAGCAAAAGTAAAAACCTGTTAAACTGTTTTCGTTTCAAAGAAATCTGTGTCATGCAGGTGTCTAAGAACATGTCTCCAAATCTTCAATAACTATTTAAATGAAAACTCAAAAGTGAATGGAAGTGAATTAAAGTTATTTTAGGTTTGATTGTTTCAAAAGTTATTTTAATAGCATTTCATCTGTGAGGGTCACGTAGTTTTGTCTTTAGGGATAGCTTTGGTATTTAATCTATTGTAAGTTATAATGTATAAAATAATTGGACTTCAAAGAGAAATAAGTCTATACATTTTTCATATTCATTCAATTCACCAATTTTTCAATGCTATTTCTTCAAGTTATAGTTGATTTTCGAGTTTGAAAATGAAATAATTTTCTGAGAATTAGTAATTTAGGATTGAATTAAGACGAAATGGAGTGTAGCAAAGAAAAAGATAAAATAAGAGTTTCGACCTTAAACACAAAGCTTTAAAACAAAAGATTTATAAGTATTTGTTAGTTTATCCTTTTCTCAGACAAATCCTTTACTGTCTCTCTTTTTCCATGCATTAATGATCCGAAAACCTGTAATTACTTAAAATTTTAATGATCTCTAAACGTTAGTTATAAAAAACTGTAGAATGTTTTGCATATTCTATACATAACTAACTGAAAGCCTTCTCTAATACGTGAAATTTAAATACACATTTGTATGACAGAACACAATATTTGAATTAATCAATCGATTAAAGCACTGTCTGATCAGTAGTTAGTCTTTATGCTTTAGCTCAATCTCAATTTGATTATATATTTCACTCTTTTTTCCTCTATTTTTCTCTTTAATCAACGAAAAGAACATCACGTTTTTGTCTTTAATTCATGAATAATATATTGAAAAATTAATTATTTCAATCAATTACAGGATCTATTTCTAAACCTTAACGTCATTAATCGTTACATAACTCGAAAAAAATGTTTGATAACATTTTTCTATTAAATCATGACATGAAAGATATGAATAAGAAACCCATTTTCTCTCTCTCTCTCAAAGCAATGCAAATCCTGAAAAATTACTCTTTAATAGTATCATAAAATCCAAAGCCATTATACGTTTATATTATATAAAAAAGATTAAAAAAAAACTCTCAAGTAATATATACTATAAGAGACATAATAAATAAAATAAATTACAAAATGGATATTTTAACTAAACGATTATTGTTATAAAAGTAAAATATATACCCTTTTAGAGCAAATTCTCTGAATTGCTCTTCTTTTTGGAATACTTTCTGGAGGATTACTCGTTCTTCATCAGTGAGATGTGCTGTTAATTGATCTGTTGATAGTGAAGATCCGGGTAGAGGTTGGTTAGTGAGAGATGCCATCATTCGGCTTGAATGTGATGCCATTTTCTGTCTAAGTTTGTTAATCAGTGGTCCTCTATTTGGTGAACCGTTATAATTGAGTGATAGATTACCAGATGATGATGAGCTCATGGACATTGCGGCCGGAGATGGACTTGACATTAGAGATGGTGTCGATACTGGAGAACAGTTTGTCACTTGTTCTGATGGATTGCTTTTATTCACAATCTTTCGGAAAAATTATGAAAAATTATTTAATATAAATTATTTTTAATAAAATCATTGTCCATTTTATTGGACTAAATATTATCACTAGTTTTCTACTCTAATTCTTTTTATTCTTGTATTAAATGAAAAGAAAACTTAATTAAAAATGAAATGAAAAATATATGTGTTTTGTAAGAAAGTATCCTTTAAGTGAGTGAATCAGTAGACTGTAAACAAGTTGGACTTGTTTTCGTATATATAACATGTTAGATGTAAAAAGTTTCGTGTTTTTCAATTTGAGTATAGAGTACAGCGAACGAGAAAATTGATTGATTTTGAGCTGAAGTCAAACACAATAAATCCGGGGCTTTATATGGAAATTAAGAGAGTTAAGGGTTCACAACCTCAAACCAGGACTGGTATATGATTTTGTCTGAACATATGTCTGAAAACTTGCTGAATTGGCCAACTTTTGCTTACGTTTGAGTTACCACAGAATCAAATAATAAAATCTCTCAAATTAAAAAGAGCCTCATATGGAATCTTTTGCTTTTTCATACTTTTTGAGTCAATAACTTATTTTATAGGAGAATATTATATCAATTGAGAGTTAATAATTAAATTTGTTATCAATTATTGAGACAAACTGTTCTGAATGAAATCAGATTCGTTTGAATTCCTTGTGGAATAAGTTTGTTAGGAATCGCATTTCAATGATTATCAGTTCTATGGAGCAGATCTAATAAAATTCTGTTACTCTTTACACTCAATGGATTTGTGTATTGCATAATATTCTCTCAACTTTTATATCTCTTTCACTTTCATTCACTTTTCTGACACATTATTCTCTCAAATTTCATGATTATGTTTAATGTTTGTCTGTATGAGTTAATGACATGAAAAATTTTCATCATTTTAGACATTTATGAATGAACTTTCTATATATAGATAAGAAATTTTTGAAAACATAAAAATATTGTGCGCTTATTAAATTTTGACGTCAAATATTGTGAAATTTATTTTCTAAAACTTTATTCAAGAAGCTTAAGGCAAACACTTTGGAATGTGTTTACAACATATATTTTTGAGTTTCTTAAATAATTTAATCTTAAAATAGGGATAAGTTAGGCATTTATCTGACATAGTTTAACATAGTTTTAACATAGTTTCCATTATTAAAAATGAGAAAAAATTATTTGTAAAGTTTTTAGTATTGACAACTGAGGGGTTCCCAAATTGCGAGCCGCGATCCAAATGTAGGTAAATCATAGATTTTATTGGGTCGTAAAGCATGTCGACTAGTTTTAAGGGGATCTGCAATTTAAATTTGACATTTAAATCTCTTAGAATACGCTTTTATTAATCAGTATTATAACTTATAAAAGTCATACAAACTCTATTTTTGCAATGAATTTATCAATATTTAATTAATTACATTAAGATACAAAATGGATTAGTTTGTGATTTTTTATTAAAAATAAAATCAGCTCAAACTATAGTTTTTATCAGTACAGAGTTATTTTCCATGAGTTTTTTGCTTCAATTGTTTCATCTCTCTATAAAACTAAAAGCTAATGTCAGGTGTCCGGTGTCTGTTCGTCCGCAATAATGCGAATGAGCGCGTTCTATAGCATTATTGTTATTCTTATTTATAGAGAGAAATCACGCGCACATTTCATTTAAATAAATATTAGATGGGATTAAATTTCACTCTTTAGAAACATAGAAAATAGATGTTTTATTAGATTATTTTATGTAAACAGAAAATATGAGTCCGATCGAGGAATCGAACCCTAAGCCTCCCGATAACATGTCGGACGTCTTGAAATATTAGGTTAAAATGATTTATAGATACGCGCGCTTAACAATGTGATTGATTCCCATATAAATATATTTAAGTTACAAGTTATATAAAGAAAATAGTTAATTTCAATTCTAATATAAGTTGCGAGTTTTCTAAAATGTTTGATAGCAATTGGAGTAATGAAATGCGGACATATGTATCTAAGGGACTTCAAATATTTCTATCCAGTTTTAGTGACCGAAAATGTATATATATGTAAATATTATAGAAAATTACCTCCTCATGCCTGTCAACAGACGCTCCATTAGTTTTTTTCGGTAACTAAAATACATTTATGTTTCATTGAGTGTAGTGATTGAAAATAATCAACTGTTCAATTAAAAGCTGATAGATTCAGTACAGTATTCAAAAAAGAATTGTGTATTAATAAAAAAAAAATCATTAAATCTCGACTTTAAAAGGAATTACATTTTTTAGAAAAGATTCAAATATATTCTGACGAAAATTGATTAAAATTTCAAAACTTAAGATTTATTGAATTAATAAAACTATTTCTGATTTAAGTTTAAAAAGATGTTTGAGTAGAACTGAAGTAAAAAGTTTGGAAACAACAAACATATTAATATTGTACATGTACAATGAGTTCCAAATAGTTTGTCATTGATTCCAGTGATAAACACAGATGAAACATGAGAGGAAACATATAAATTCAAATATTAATAGCATTGAATAGTTGTCAACCCCTAGTGAAACCACTTCATTTCCTAAATATAAAGTCCAAACTATTTGGAACCGATAGTACTTTAGATTAGAAAAAATAATCTATTGTTAGAAACATGATATTTGTTTGTTAAATAATGAAGAAATACTTATGTAGAATGAGAAGAAAAGGTAGAATTACTTATTATTTAGACTATTTTCAGTCTTTTGTTAGGCTAATAGTTTGTCTTCTGTTGAGAAAACTAGATATTCATTCGAAGAAATAGGTCAAAGTCGTAGGCATTTATTATTAAAGCCATGAAATATATTTATTTATTATGCCTCAAATGTTTTATATTATATTTGATAAAAAAATCAAATATTTATTTCATATTTATTTAGAAAATAGTTTTCATTTCCAATCAAAAATTTGAAAATATTCTAGATTTCCCCCTAATTTTCCACTTTCGTTATGTTTGTATATCAAAAATTGGTTCTCAACTTTAGACCTGATTTTAAAATATATTCATTTAAAGGTAGAATAGGGGCAGACGAGCAAACGCCTAAACCTTGATCTTAAAGATTTTCGTGAAAAATTTGTGTTTGAAATTAAATTTTTATTTTGTAAAATAAAATCTTATATTATAAGAAAGTTAGATAAACTCACTTAAAGTACATAAATTTGATGCATTAATGATAAAATATATAATATTTACTAACTCTTGAACTAATGATTTATAAAAGTTGATAAAGTTTTGTTGCAAATGACCCATTTTATTGTGATTCTTACACATGAAACTCAGATTTATATCTAAAACCGCTGAGATATTTATTATATTTAAGTTCACGGCTTTAGTTATTAGTTTTATGTATGGGAAAAATTTTCATGTGGGAGTACTGTCTGCACATGTTTGTCTTTAAAACTAATAAATATTTAAATCAAATAACAATAAATATTCAGTTTTTCAATATTAAAGCATTTAGTTATACAAAAACCTTATATTGAGTTTTAGAGAATATCAATAATAGATATTTCTATAAAATAAGTTATGCTAATATTCTTTAGAATTTATTGTTATAAATCAACTTTTTAATTATCATAGATTTTATGTTTCGAATGCTGATTCACTGAGATAGAAGTTATAGAAAAATATTTATGTGTTTTATATTTAAATCGAAGTATAACTGAATTTTCTATCGAATAAATCAATAATACTGTACTATTGAACGCATAGAGTTTGGACTTGATCTCAGATAAAACATGAAGGGAAACATAGAAATTGAAATATTAATGAGAAATAAGATGAGTTTAGTATTGAGTAGTGATAATGAGCTGTCAGACCCTTATGAATTTGTATCATTTCCTGAATAATGAGTTCCACACTTTCCGCAACTTAATGTAGTACATGTAACATTGCTATAATTGGATGTCTCATTGACTCATTCTTTTGTAATTTAACATATAATTTGATTGATTTTCTATAATTTGGAAAATTAATCGCATCTTCAGCGAGAAATCTGGAGTTGGGACGAAACTAGAAGTAATTTCTTAGAAAAGAGTTTTATTTTCAATGAAATATTAATTTATATGAGAACTATTAGAAATATTTTGATCTATCAAACGCTTCAATTGAGACTGAAGTGAATTCTATATTTTAGTATATAATACAATTTGTTATAATTAGCGTTTGAAGAATAGATGACATTTTTTATAGCTCAGTTTAGGAATCAGTTCCTTTTGACATGAATTTGTCATTAAGTAATTTTATTAAAATTGTTAAAACAAAAAATCAATGTCAAAACTGTGTGATTTTGACTTTTATTGTATACTTTTAAATAATATATATATATTTTCTTACTTTTTTTACTTAATAATACTGTACAAATGCTATATTTACTCAATGGAAAGCAACAATTATGTTGATTGAGTTAACATTAATAAAGATTTAATGAGTTCCCCTTTACAAGCATTAAGAGATAGACTACTTTTCAATTTTGCATTTCAAATGTGTCTTTTCCAGTCCTAATTACAATATAAAATTTGTTTATTATGTAAGTTTCAAAAGGTTTGAGAGAATGCTATTTAATCCAATTTTTAAAGCCTTATTTTAATGATCGATTTCAATAGAAGAGAGAAACAACACTAAGTCTTCATTCATAGAAATTAGTGATTAAAATTCAAAATTAAAATTGAATGAGAATTTTATTTGAAATAAACTATCTTTTTATTTGTTTCTCTAAACTTCTGAAGATATACAATGTCTCAGAACTTTAGCACTTTCTGCCCACAAAATCATACCACCCAAATATTATGTTGTAAAAGGTGTAAAAATGATTACAGGTTTACTTTCTGCGAGATTTTAAGGGTCCAAATTAGGTCCTTAAAAATTTTCTGGTTACGTGACTGGGCGTGAGATATCAACCTTATCTATTGCTTGAAAAAACATTTATGAGTAGGATTAGAATTGAAATTAACTTTTTTTGAGTTGACTATTGAATAAATAGTCAGGATTTGATCAGATTTTTTTAGATTTTCTCTATTAGCTCCCTATTAGTAAGAATAGTATAACAATATTATTGTGGACGTATTATTACGTGGTGTTAAAACCCGAGTTCATAGTTTCGTACTTTCTGTTCATCATCAACAATACTTTAGTTGTTGTTAAAAATTGAATCATTTTAAAAATTTCTAAGTTTTTATATTATTGAGTATTCTATTGTTGCCAAAAACTTTTTTTAATAAAAGAAATTTGATAACTTGAAGATTGAATTTGATTGTAAAAATGATTAAAACCTAATTTGAATGTTTTGAATTCCTAATTGAATTGCTACTACACCACGAGTTATAGTACTGAGTCTGTCTTGTTTTAATAAAAAAAAGATAACATAATGTAATGCATTGCAAAGCAGTAATGCGTTTCAAAATAAAGTTTTTATATTTCACTTGAATCTTATTTTCGAGATTCTTTTGGATCAACTAAGACAAGCCATACTACGAAAATATAACGATGAAGGTCTCTAATTTGGATCAATAATAAAACACAAGTATTACAGCACATATGAATGAGTTTCGTTTCACAGATTTAACTTATTATCAAACTTGTTTTCATTGTATCTATGCTTTTATTTTGCGTCTACAAATGTTTTTCATTATTTTCAAGGGTTTTTCTAGTTTTCTCTCTCAGATAAATGGATCGATTCTGGAGTGAATGAATTATATTTGAATAATTTTCTAAATACTTTAAGGAAAATAAAATTTAAATGCCTTTAAGCTATTTTAGTAAACAAGATATTTAAATATAAGCTTATATTTAATTAAACGCTCAAAATTGAGATTAAAAGTTATGTCAAATCAAATGAAAAATACATGAAAAGCATTTTATAAAACGAGTCAAATAATGATATGAATTTAGTCGAATGATTCCGTTTTGAGCTCGCATTCTATAAGAATATTGCTTAATATGAATGATGCTTTTCATGCTATTCTGTGAATTTTCATATAATAAAAGAATAATGAAGTCATAACTTCGAAAAATATGAAATTCATTTTGTTTAGAATATGATAGGATATTACAGAGATTCTCATCAATAAATAGTTTGATAGATAATGAGTTTGAAGTAATCATGTGAATAATTTATTTTCTTATTATCGTATTTATATCTTTTCATATATTGAGTATTTTATTTTTATGAGTTTTGAGGGCTTTTCTAAATTTCCTTCAAACAGCAAATAGCGTTCTTAATATTTCCTCAAATGGGATACAAGACATGAATTTTTTTTCTACATTACAAATTTCAGATAAATTATAACTAGAGATGTCATATATGGGTATTCTTTTTGCCCAAATATGTATGGAGAACAGTTAAATGTTTTCAAAATGTGCATTAGACTTGCATGTCATCTATTTTTATCACTTATTTTCAGAAAACACAGTTATAAGTAGTGCTAATGGCTAAACATGTATAAATAAGTTAACAACTTATATAGTAATTAATATAGAGTTGGAAAATTTCTAGAAATTTTCTGAATCCAACACTAAATTAATATGAAATATAAACTTGATTCACATTTTTTTTGAAAATCTAATCAAAATATGAAATAAATAGAAATCGAATTTTTATTTTTAACTTAATTTTCAGGTGAAAACATTTCTAGAAATCTAATATAGTTCTTAACAAAAACACAAGCTTAAAATGTGTCGAATTATGTAAATGTTACCAAAAATTGCGATTTTGGAATAGCGTATGATCTGAATCCCACTTTAATTATAATGTTCGATACATTTTATATTTCCGAGAGTTTTCGTAATGAATAATTCAAAGGATTTCTAAACATAAATCATAGATTTTATTTACTTCATTCAAGATTCAAGAAATCTGATCGAAATTCAACTCCAATTCACTGTTTCAATTGGAGAAATAAATAAATTTTTATCTGTGAGTTTAAGTTTGCGATTGAAATTTGTTTATTTCAGGAAACTTTGATTGACATTCAGAAAACAGGGAACATAAATGAAGTGAAAAATTGATTTGAATAAAAAAATTCAGTTCCAACTCTGAATGTAATTTTGACTTAAAAATGTTTGAGAAAAATGTAAAAATGATGTATTTTTTCACTCCAATCTCGTTAGTTAAATGCTTATGATTAAATAGATAAAAATTGAATAAATTATTGAAAAAGATTGAAACTGTTTAATTAAAGCGAGAATATTTCCGGCACGAGTTTGCTATGCGATTACAAAGATAATAATTGAGGCCAACGAAAAAAACTTGATTACTATTCAGCTGACCATTGAAATAGTCATTTCCATCATTTCTTTACAAATACATAATAATATTACTATTAATTAGAACTGGATATCATGTCTCAATCGAAGGTAACCTCAAAGCTCGTTCGAGTCTAGGGTTAGATTTCTATTATTCTTGATCCTGAAAATGTTAAAAATCAAATTTTTTAATCAGAAAACACAAAATTTGATGAATTGCTGTTTAAAACGACATGTTTTGATAAAAAAAATTGTAGCTTAAAAATAGCTAATTAAAAAAGTCTTTCTCCATGAATAGATTGAAAAATCATGACCTTTTCTCT
Source organism: Camisiidae sp. (assembly GCA_034696325.1). Classification (NCBI taxonomy): domain Eukaryota; kingdom Metazoa; phylum Arthropoda; class Arachnida; order Sarcoptiformes; family Camisiidae; species Camisiidae sp. The sequence continues at coordinate 6,773 of JAQFZT010000134.1, read as the reverse complement.
TATTATAGTGAACTAAATATCTATAATAAAAAATATTCTTCAAATACAGTAAATGATAAGTTTGTTATGCATAATCAAAATCGAAAGAGGCTCTAAACTTGGTCTTGAAGTAAATATTTTGCGAGACTCAAGAATCTCATTTCTCAAAAATAACCATCTCTTCTATAAAGCCTCTGTTCCCGACCTTTTTCTTCCTGAGCGTTACTTGAAGTTATGTGAAAATGGCGCTATATATCAAAGCTCAGATTAACACATTTTTGGCTTCATTTTTGGTTTTCAATATTAAGTAAGCCCTTTATCCAGAATCTGAATAAATTGAACTTGAAGTAAATTAAAGCACTTGACACCCTTCTGCGTACCAACGATTGGGAACCCCTGCTATAAATGACAGTCAATTTGAAGTGCCTTCAAATGGATGTTAAGTATTGTCGACAATAGTTTTTGAATACTTTGCTTTTGGAAACATAACAATTTTTTTGATGCTATACTCTATCAGAAGTGCTAACCATTGAAAAAATACAGCACTTTCAAAAAGTACAAGTAGTTCTAGAGTTGAAAATTGGTCTCAACAAGAATTGGAAACAATTAGATAGAGTGCTATTGCAATTGTGGCTTAAGGTATGAAAGTGAGAGTGGGAAAGAAGAAAAAGGTTTTTCTAAGTATTTTAGACAGTAAAGCAATATATGAGAAGGAAATATATATCTGTAATTAAATATTGTGCACACTTTCAAAAAGAAAATGATTTAGTCGTGTCTGGCTTTGACACAATTAAGACATATAAGAACACGAATTTGGATCCTTTCAAAAAGTATGTTTCAAACTTTGGTTTCATATGTACTCAAATATATGTTCTTTCAATACGGTTTGATTGGGTTTCATATTATAAATGTAAAAGTATAGTTACTTTCAGATTCATTTCATAATATAGTTATTTCGGAAAAATTTGCTGAATTGCAAATTTGAAAAATTTTGTGCAAACGAATTGAATTGAAAAATATGTAAACTTAATGAGGTTTTCTATATTTCAATTTTATGTACAGACAAGAAATAAATTCCATGTTCTATCTCTTATAGTCTAATCGATAGTAATTATAGAATTTCAAGCATGGAATTTATTTCTTGTCTGTACTCTTTCAAACCATAACATAGAAAACTTGTTGAGCTGAAGTATTCCTTTAGATTTTCTTACCTTTTTCATGAATGAGACAACACTGTTAGGAATTGGGCCACGATTTTGTCGTGCTGTTGATTGTGATGAATTCATTTTCATTTAACTTTCCATATATTCATAATAATAAAACCGGTGTTTCGAAAGAATAAATAAGTTATCAGAACATGGAGTTATTGATGGATTTCTTTTGGTTCTATCTGTTGTGTGAAACACGTCTATTTGAAGAAATGACTATATTTGGCACATAATGTCTTCATAGAGTCCAAGCTTTTTATTGAGTGAAATATAATCATTTCAATAATAATTAGGTTTTTGATGAGCACTTTTGCTGATTATTTCAATAGATTTCCAGCAGTTTCACAGCTATTGTGAGAAAGAAAAAGAAAGAAAACATAAAAAATTAATTATTTTCTTTTTCTAAAGCTTTAGTAAATAAATATTTTACTTATAGAGAAATTTTTTCAAGTGACTAAATAGTACGACAGCTAAGTTAATATAATAGGAAAGGTATGTCTGACATGCAGGCATTACAGCTTTTAATAATTGCAGGTATAGAAAAAAATCGATTTTTGTCAACTGCATAATTGCTTCTTAAGGGCAGAAAAGTTTTACTTTAAAGAAAAAATATGTTTATATATGCGAAAATTTTTGCTAAAAAGTGAATATTTTCTATCAAATTGCATGTAATGTTATTTGCTTTTGATTTTTCCTCTTTATTCAAACTGAACAAAACTCATAGGCTATGCAAATAAGTTTTTGATCATTAATGAATTCTGCAAAAAACAAATTCTACTGAAGATTCCTTTTTTATACTGATTTATCATGTTTTGTGATATATGTATATTTTCATTCGAATAATTCATGATTAAAAACTTTTTTGATCATTATTCACATATTAAGTATATTATTATGATATGTCATTGAATAAAAGATTGCATTGAGTATGTGATGAGTGAACTTCATAAATATTTTATTCCGCAAGACATTAGATTAGCACAAACTTATCAAATATTTTATATTCAACAAAAACGCGTCGAATATTTAGATGTTCTTTCATAATGTTAAAAACATTCCTTAAATTATTCAATAATTGATTGAATTTTTTCATGTCATTATCAGAAACAATTTTTTATGAGAGAATAATGTGTAGAGTAAGTAATAATTATTTAAATTAATGTATTCATCAGAGCTGTAACGACTGTCATTACATCTAATAGTGATATAAATCTGAAAAATTTATAAGAGAAATGTTTATTATAACAACTCATAATCATCTTGAATTACTTGACGAGATCATCATTCAGAATTAGATTTCTCTAATATTTAAGTAACTTTTATACAGAAAAGTTTGCGATAAAACTAAACATTGAATTCTCATCAATAAGTTATACAAATAAAGCTAACTTAAGAATTAAGGGGAAAATACGCTTCAGTATTGTTACGTCTACTGACAAATTAAATTATTTGTCCATCTTTGGCAACCCATCAAAAGCCATTATTAAATTATTTTTCATAATCTAATTCTTATTCCTAATTCTATAACTATGAACATGCAGTATAATTAATGATGCACATAAGCTCGAGCTTGATTAGAATTGAGCTAAAAACTACTGTATAACCTAAGTTTGAGAGAAATTCAGTTTGTGGTACGCGTACCAGTAAGTGGTACTCAGAATGATGTCTAGTTCGACAAATTGTCGAAAAATCGATTATGTAATATTGAATATAAAAAATGAAATTAGAAATGTGGAACTCATTGAATTATCTACTGGAAATTTTTTGGAAATTTTCAACTAGCAAAAAGTGGTACGCGAGGTTGAAAAGTTTAGGAACCCCTGTACTACACAAATACAGTTTATATAAGATGGATCATTTTGGATGTTATACAGATTCAGATCTGTATAATGAGATAAGAGCTACTTTTTGGGAAGTGTTTGCTCTCAATAAATTTAAGCGCAAAAAGTCAACTCAGAAATGATTTAAGCTCAAAAGCGTGCACAGTATGTTCAAGCCTTAGTTTCTTTGCAATTTGAGAAGCATAATAAACTCAAAAATCACCTGAGATCTATCCAGAGCTTTCGCGTATCATTACATGCAATTATGGGACAAAAGTAATAAAATTTGGTTTTCCACTTATATTTCGAGTGATTTTGAGTGAGAAATGGCACCATATGTGCCACATATGTTACTAGAAATCATTCCATAATATATAAGTCATTTTTAACAATATAACAATAGCGAAAGCATTACTTTCAGTTTTTTCCTTTTATTCCACTCTCACTATATCTTAATTCTAACAGTATTTCTCTATTAATAGCATGAAAATCCTGTTTGATTTATATGTAAATTTAATCAATTTGTTTTCTGATAAGAGCTTAAGGGTGAGCACTGTATATAAATCTATGTAAGACCATTGATAATGAGATAATCCATAAAAGTTGTCGAATCCCAAACTGTGTCAATATTAATTAACCCTAGATTTGTATTGATGTGAATGCTTCTAATACCTACTCTAGATTGCGAAACATGATTCAAGGATGACTACCTTTCTATATGGAATCGAGAAATATTGATTTTTCGTTGTGTCACAAATTTTAATCAATACTGGCTTTAATTAGTATAAAACAATAATATAATATAATATATAATAAAATCTGGTTCTTTTAATATCCAAAATTCAAATTCTTTTCATAAAAGTCAAAACCAAGTTGTTATTTGTAGACTGAGTTCATTTTTACAATCTTCACATTGATAACTACATTCAATATGATTATAGGTGTCAAATAAAGTAGTCTAACGAGTAAGAAATTATTTGCAATCCTATGAGAAATGAATTCAATTTTTAATTTAAATTCCAGAGCTGTTTTCCAATTCCATTTGAAGTCCCAAATGACTACTTATAGGTCGCAACCAATTATTAAAAGAGAAAGTAATTCAGATCAGCGCACACAACGACTACAGTTAAACAAACAAAGATTTGTATTCATGATTCTGGAAATTACATGGATTTACAAGGGTTTGAAAACTTATTTCTATAACTCATTACTATTGATCGATGCTTTAATTCATAAAACATTTAGATTTTCTATTTTCTCCTCATATTTAATCTGTATTTAAACTGGAATTTCTGTAATTTCTACAAGTCTTTTATTCTCTAAAAGTAAAATCAAATACCAGTACTAAACTAGCATTGACTCAAACATAGCTTAAGAATTTAATAAATTGTTTGAAATAACATTAATTGAATATTCAGTTGTAATTTTGGAGTGAAAACATTTGCTAATTAATAGGTTTAATGCTATAAATCTCTAATTATTCATCTGAATCCTATCTTACATGAAATCAATACAACCAGAAATTAAATTAGAAATACATTATTCACTAATAGCTATTTCTTTTTGCAGTCATTACAAAATAGTTTAAGTAAATTATTCTTTTTCTTTATAGCATGCAATTTATGCTTAATAGCAATCATTAAATTTAGTTTCGGAAAAAGCATTTAAACCTTAATTTCTTTCTCTATATAAATATTATGATACGATTCAACTTGAAGTAAGGTTAACACTACTAACAAATTAATTAGTTATGATTTTATCTATAATTTAGTTAAAAATTATTTTATAACATTATGAAAATAATAAGCAATTATTTTAACTCAATTAAGTATTGATAACAAATTTAAGGAAATGATAATTAGTTTGGGAACTAAACTCATATTTATCTTCATTAAAAATAATATTTATAATTGTGTTATCATATCATGTTTGGGAAAATTGATGCCATAAAACAATTTCTATATTCAATCTATGCATGAAATTTAGATTAAAAACATTCATAGATTCATAGGAATAAAATAATTGTTTTCATAACCTTAAAGTAAGATTAATTACGAGTTGAATCCTGAGTGCAATATCTTTAGTGCAATTGGTTTTAGTACTTTTCTCATGTGGTGTCTAAGCTCTTGATGAGTATAAAATGTTTTAATACAACTTTAGTACTACTCCTACGCAACATCTTTTTGATTAATTAATTGGACAAAAATCAGTTGAATAGATTCAATGCTCATAAAATGATTCCTTTAATACCTAACATTAAATTCCGAGAAAAGGAAGAGATTTGAAAGACTTTGGGTTTAAAAAGTAAAATAAAAATTCGAGAAAAATCTTCTAATATGAAGATATTGAATAAATACTTGAAAGATTGTATTGTATCCTACTTTGAAAGATGAAATTTTAATATGCTTTTCATCAAAAAATTTTTATACAGTACATGAATAATTATTTTGCGTAAAAAGGATTTTCAAATTCAGGTAAACTCAACGCAATCCCACGCAATCCACGTTTTAATGATCGAAAGAACGTTACTTATCTTTTTTTGTAGAGTTGCATCACTTCTGATCGAATTCATTGCATAACAAACAGATCTAATTTCAGTTTTGCTTTCAAAATGATTGCTTTCTTTTTTTGTAAAACATTAATTATTTAGAGAATTTGTTGAATGATATGAGAAGTAAAAATAATGAGAATAACTGAAAAATTCTTCGGGGAAAAGTAGGTTTAGAAATATAGACAGACAAAGACATCAAAATCCTATAGTAATAACAATACTTATTGAGCGCGCGGTATCTTTAACCTCAACTCCAATGTGAACTTGATTTGCAATAATGGGTTTTTGTTTTGAAAATTTCTACTCATTTTTTAACTTCAACTTAAATGAAACTGAAATTTGATTTCCATTTCTAATAAAACTTGATAAGAAATGCTTTCTTTTCATAAGTTTTTAATTTATAAATAGTTAATACAAAAGATGTAAATATTAATAGATTTTTTATTATTCATCCACTCTTTCAGTATTCTTCACACAATGTTGAGTCTAATAAGAAATTGCTTATTCAATGCTCTCAATCTCACTAGAAATAACATTTGATATACATATTTAAAGAATATATTCTCGTATTCAGATTCATATGGAATATTCAAAATCAAAAGATCAGAACATCTTTGAGCTGTCTTGAGGTGAAAATTTCTCACACAGTTATCATATAATATAATAGATTTTGTATTCAAAAGATGAATAAGTCTTTTTCATAACTATTCTCAATGGCTTATGAGTCAAAGGATTTACAATTGAGTCAATCAATCATTGGACAGTTCTTGACAATTATTGTGTTAAAGATCAATACCTGAAAGAAATATAAAATATAAACCTGTAAAACAAATACTATTCGATTAGAGTCATTGAGAGAGTGAAAAGTTTTGAAAGGATCTTAAATAACAATCAGTTCAATTGATTGATACATGAAAAATGTCAAATTCATAGTTTGAAAAAAAATTATTTCATTAACTCTTCCATAATTTTTTTTGTTCTTTAGACCTATTTATACTATCGATATTTATATGTAATTTTAAAAGTTTTGAAAGCTAGTAATCGATAGGAATAATGAGTTTAATTTGCAGTTATTTCGTAGTAAAGACTACTCACGGATTGAAAGTTTTAATACAATTTTATTCTCATAATCCCTATTCCTCTTTCAATTTTAGCATCGTATCAATACTTTTTCAGGTAGTCGTACAAATGCGATAAAAAGTTATAGTTTCAGTT
>JAQFZT010000133.1:0-38342 GCA_034696325.1 Camisiidae sp. | reverse complement strand
TAAACAATAGTGATGTCTGATGTGTAATACAGTCAAAGCTAATGCAAACTATAAGACATTGAGCTAAGAAAACTCGAACTTCACCACTCGAGCCATGAAATTCACCACTCAAAATAAAATTCACTCCACATGTTCATGACATGAAGTCATTTTTTAGGTTAATCTTTCAAAACAACTATAATTGATTAAAGTTGACTTTGATTATCAAAGATAGAGTTCGACCGCTTAACTATTTAATATATAAATTTATTTTCTTTTGTATGATGTTATACTGTATCGCTTTATTGCCAGTTCAATATCGATGCCATATTCATGTTCTTTTTATGGGTAGATTTGATTAATACTATGAAATAATAATACGAATCCAAACCAAAAAATTAAGTTTTATGTTATTCACTGTCACAAACAATTTAAAGAACAAATAAATATAAGCTTAAGCCTGAAACCATTGGCTAAACTTAAAAGAAAATAGCAGTAAATCGATAGTTAAGTTTCATTGATGTTACTAAACAACGGAACTGGTTATGGCTTTTTACTTAGTGGTGAATCTGTATTAACTCTTATGAATAAATTATAAAAGCATAAAAGCAAGAAAATGTTGTAAGCAATGCATGAATTAATTGGTTGCAAACTAATGCCACTACTGAAGCCTTATTAAAAATTTCTTGCCTCTCAGTTTTTGATTAGAATAAAATAATGTTATTCGACTAGTAAAGAGACGACCAAAAGAAGAGGAAAGAGTATTATCAAACATCTGTGTGTTGATGTGCATTGATATCATCACTGCTTCTCATTGCATGCGGTGGTAAGACTCGAACCCTTCTCGGGTGTTGCAATGTATTGAATAGTTGATGAGGTTGACTGTTGGCAACTATATAATTTAGATTAAGTCCTTGTGAAGATGGAGCTGATATACAATTTGAAGGCACTTGTAATGGCATTTCAACATATGATGAATTCGTTAACTATAATTGTTGTTTCGAACCAAAAGAGAAAAAGTAGTTAAAGACAAATATGGATTAGTTTATAGAATAGAAGATATAAAAGTGGGCTAAGAATATAAGACAATATTACGGTCTAATCGTGGTTATAGATTAGTTCCAGTACAAGAATCAAAGCTTTTATATTAATTAATAGCAATAAATAATTTTCTATTAATGTTTGAGGAAATATTACTATTACTATAACTATTTACTACTAACAGTCTAATAGTGATTGTTTATGAGTCTTGTTTCCGGATTCCAATTGATTACACATAAAAAGTTATTGAGTTTAGGGGAAAATAAATTGAAGTTTTCATATTTTCCTCATTTTTGTCAAGAAATGAATTTTTAAAAATGATAGCAATCCCAAAGTAAACCAGTATATGAATCAAATACTGTGTCATAGCTGTAACAGATTTATTATTTCAAGAATAATAGCCTCAAACCTTTCTTCAAATACACTATTTTATCATTTAAAGTATATTAAATTGAAGAAAGACTAAAAAATTGATATTTTTTATCGATCACCGAAAACAAGAAACATAGTTTCTGAATAGTTTTCTAAATAAGTAAGAGATTTATATAATTAAACTTATTTTGCTATGAAATGTATAAATGAGTCTTAAATGTTAATTAATTTCTGTGATTTTGAATAATGGGTTTTTTCTGAAGCTATTGATTCTAAGATACCGTGAGTTTATCTTTAAAGGATAAATGAGAGTAAAATAGGTTGTGAAACAAAAGAAAAATTGATCAAAAGCAGCACATTTGAGAATAAGCGCAAAAGAATAGCTCGAAAAAGAAAGAGAAAATATTAGTTCAACAAAAGACAAAACGTTCATTTATGGTTTGCAGGGAGTCCTGCACTAAAGTCAATATCTTGAGCGTAATTCTCTTGAGGCACATCTCTCGGTGTGTGTGTTTGTCATCTCATTTAATTGCTTAGTTTGGCATAAACTATAAAACTTACCGTTCTGTGGTTTGGCGGCGGAGACGGCGGTGGAGATGCCCGCCAGTGAGTCGTGTGTTGGTGCTGGTGATGAATACCATCTGCGCCATTCATGCCATTACTGTATGCGGCCGTTAATGGTGTTGTCAGTGAATTGTTACACTTTTCACTAACATCATCATCGATTTCACTATTTCGAGTGATCGCTTCACTTGACGCTAAGCTTATATCTGCAAAAAAATTGGATCTCATATTTAGATCTTATCGTCAAAAAAAAGATAATCATCTCTAAGGTTTCAGCTTCACATTATACTCGATTAAGTCTTGATTAAGAAAGCATTCAAAAGACACGTCAAATATTTCAAATAATTTGAAAAAGTGAAGTTAAATAAAAAACTTATTGCAACAGAAGTTCAGCATCAAAATTAAGTTGAAAGAATTTTGGGAAAATAGAGGCAAACTTTTCACGCAAAGTCATTAAACTGTAATTCTTAAGTAAAAAAAGCAAAACTTAATTCAGTGCAATGAAAACCGTAATTTGGAAGGAGTTTTTACGCAAGCATTGCAAACATTGAAGACATTGCAGACATGCATACTTTTCACATGCATAGTATAATATGAAAGTGTGCAAAATTGTTTTCCAATAAATTGAAAGCCACCACAAAGTAAAAAAACGTAATTTGCATACAACTAAAATATTTAACCAATATTTCGAATATAAATTGATGCCATATTTTCTCATTTTCGTGAGAAAACAAAAATATTATTAGAATTTTGGGGTCTTTAACCAATAACAATCAATAAGGCAGTACTTGTCCAACTAAATTACCTGGAATAATATCTGGACATTTATCATCGGTGTCACCCCCACAAGTGCACACATCGCAAATATCATCCACGCTTTTTCTTATAGCGATAGCTGTCTTGTCTTTCATATTACGATTTTTTGCTAATATGAGAAATAGTTAAAGATATGATATGAGTCAACCAGAAGTAAAGATACACTTTCTAAGCAGAAACCAAATCAAATAAACAAATTTACGAAAGATATTGTTTAGGGAGAGAATAAGAAAGTTCAGAATTAGAGTTCTTTTTCAAAAAATCTTTCAACTTTAAGTGAGTTTTTGTGTCTTAAGTCTAACCCAATTAATTCAAAACTTACAAGTGAAAAGAATACTCTGTACAGACATTAAAAAAAGCCCTCCAATTCAATCCAATTGAACATCAATTTAATGACTTATTAACTATTGTTTAGTTTGAATATTGACTTAAATATTGTTTAGTTTAAAACTAATGAATAGCAGTACAAAAATTGTGAATTTAGACCGAAATAATTATACAGTAGAGAGTTATTAGAAAAGAAATGATAAACATTTTAAGACACTAATTTCAAATATAAATGCAAATTTATTAATTCAATCGAAATAAACATGGTTTAATTGGTAGAGAAAATATCTGAATTTTATTTATTAACAATTAAATTATAAGTTATGACCACTAGTCATAAGATTTTTTGTGATAAGGTATTCTAATTGTGATAAACAATGTTTTAAAGTCTTATCAAATTCACTATTGGGTTTTGAAAAGGATTTCAATGGAAAGGACTTTTTTAACGTTTGTAACACTCTCTGCGAGTATTCTTCAGAAAAGTAAGTTTTTACATAAAAATAGCTTTTATTCACTCTATACGTTCACATATAATGCATTCTAAAATATTTTCACTTGAAATATCTGATTATTATGAAGTCTCTATAGAGTTAAATGAAGTTGATTTTCTCAAAAATAGGTGATATCTATATTTTGATTTTGCTTATGAATAGTAAAAAAGTTGAATTCATTTCTTATAATGGATTTTTGTTGTGAAGAGTTAATAAAAATAAAGTTGAACTATTTTACTGGTTTTGAACTAAGACGTAGGCAAGTTGTTTCATAGCTCGGAGTAGAAGAAAATCTAAAGTATTGAGTAATACTGATATCGATTTTTGAGCGTAACATCAAAGATAAAGCTTTGATTTTTAAATGTAAAGCTGTCGTCTCGATCTGATGAGTTTTAAATTGTGTTAAAGGTGTTGCAGTTCTGCTTTCATTCTATTCTTTTTTATTCTTGTTGAAGTGGCGTAAACTCACATTTTCTACTCATTTGAATGCCTCGGGCACAAACAAAGTTTAGAATAATCAAAAATTTTATCACAAATCTCACTATAAGTACACAAGAAATGTATTTTCAATATTTACATCAAACTAGAAATGACTGCTTGTGTTGAAGATCATATACAAAAGTTATTCTACAAGATTATTCTGATGATAATAAATAAGATTATTTTTTATTGAGGTAAAAACTAACTCAATTTTCTTAAGCTTTGTACTTATGTTGAGATAATTTTTTGGCCAAAGTTTAAAAATTTATTTTCATAGTGTAACCGGAGCATTGATGAAAAAGAATTTTCATGAAAAATTGAAGCCTGAAGTACTGGTATAAGACTTTTAATGAGCCTTTTTGAGTAAAAACGTGTCAATTATGTTTCTTTCATCTTCATTTCTTACCTCTTTCATTACGAAGTCGAGCAGAACTGGACCTGAACTTCATAACGATCACGATAACAAAGGCAATGATCACTAAAGCGAACACTATAGCTATAAGTACGGCCAACACTGGACTAAAACTTAACTGCCACACATTCCCTGATATTAGAAAAATACAAGATAAGAAAATAAAACTAAAAGATATTATAGCCATAACACGTTTCGCCCAATCACACAATACATATGAAATTCTCAACTAAATAATACCTTTATATACAGTTAAACAAATAAACAGTAGTTCTAAATGTTTTACTTGAGAAGATGTTTACTTATTTTGTTATCTGAAAAAGTAAAGTTGAAATGAGATGAAAATGAAAAGTTTGAGAATTGTGTGATATTTTGGGCGAATCGAGTGATAGTTGTGTTGAATTGATGTTTATACCTCTGCCCATTCTATTCATACTTTCTGGTAGAGATAATGTGCTGGCAGTGAGAGCTACTCCTTTGCTCCGACCTTTTGCATTAGCGGCATAAATAACAACAAGAAAACTACTACCGGGTGGAAGACGTTTAGCTGTGAATGAGGGCCAGGCGGACGTTATGTTGGCGCGAAGCTTGTGCTGCATTGTGTCGTGTATTTCTAATATAAAATGCTGCAGAAGTCCTCCATCATAGCCTTCAACGCAGTCTACTTTGATTGAGTCTTCAGTTACATTAAGTACTGTACAATTCTTGACTGAATCAGGAGGTCCTGCAGGTATGACAGTGAAGAGACACGGCTCTAATTGAGGTCCGACTGTATTACGAGCCCAACAGAAGAGAGTCCCGTAATCGAACTCAGTTCTCGGCATATAAGTGGCAATACTTGTGGAGCCTTCAGTCAAATGATTCATAATTTCCATTTGTTCACCCGACGAGTTGAAACCCCACCGAAAGCTCACTTCTGCCGGGTCTGCTTCTACTTCACAGTATATTTTAACTGATTCATGTCGTGCTGCGCCGTATAATATTTTTTGGCCTAAATTTTTGTTGTCAAAATGAATAGTTAATAATAATTTGATTAATCAATTACTGCAGGCATTTGGAAAATGAGTAGAAAAAATCGATAGAGACCTTGTTTACAAACTGGTGCGTATTGTACCCTTAAATGAACTGAATTACTTTCTCCTTCTCCTTCAGTGTTAACAGCACTACAAGTATATCTTCCTCTATGCATTCTTTGGACTCTTTGCAATACAAGCGATTGATTACTAACAATAACTCCCGCTGATGTGTTAGTGTGAATCTCTTTGCCTTCGAACCACCATCTAATTTCTGTAACCCACGGCGCGGCACGAATGTTACACTCGAAATAAACATCATTCCCTTCTTGAATGTGAGAGTGCCTTAATTTACTGCCCAAACGTAAAGATAATTGAGGAACATCTGAAATAAAGGTATTATTCATTAGAGAATAGTATAAAAATTAATTACAAAAACAAATCTATTATTATTCAGATTATTCTCTGCCAAACACAAATCAAGTTCACAAAACTTTCAAAATTGCTTTTTCCTATTATTTATTCATTCATTTTGCAGAAAATACAAATTTTCTTCATTTATGTCTGAAGTGTAAACCAGTAAAATATTTGACCACAAGATTGCATTTTAGTGGTTAAGAAGAGGTATATAAAAGTTAACAGCACTTCACGAAGAGATGTTTTCATTAGATTCGCGTCATTGACACTAAATTTCCGCTGACTTTTTTCGAGTATTATTTTTATGAGATTAGGTAGACTTCATCTGGTTGTGAGAATGTATTATCATTCCATCCAATGTTATATTGCATTACAGTCTTTGAAACCCATGGGATGCCACTTATTGCAAATGAATGATAAGTTAATGCAATTAATTGCACGTTTGCATTATTTTGTCGTTTGGATTTTGTATCGATTTTTACACCATAAAAGTATTCAGTTTGTGAATAAACAAAGATATTTTGTGTAAATTCAATAAAAAGGTTAGGATTTTTTGAATGTGAAACTGCATAAAGAAGTTGAACTTCTTTTAAAAGTACTGTATGTTTGCTTAAGAACTTGTATGCGCTTCGTTACGAATTATTTAAAAATAAATATTTCATTTTCATTCACTGATTCATATAAAATATTCAGCCATCACATCAATTAATTATTCATTCTCTCCAAACTTTAAATAATTCTTTATATTATATCTTTAGTTATGGTTTTTGAATCGATTTCTTTGTTTTGTTAAGATTAACATTTAGTTTGCTATTAATATCAAGAAAATTATCCCAAAATTGCTCATAAAGTACAAAATATCTTGAATATACATTATCTTGAAGTTGAGAATCAATAAGATTCCAATTCTTAAAATTATTTTTTAATTTCTAAATAGGAGTGATTCTCAACTATTCAAATAATTTATTGATTTGAACCTTAAAATGTTCTTAATTTAAAACTTTATGAAATGTTTTTCTCAAATGATTTGATAATTAAAAAGTTATATTATGTCTCAAAGAAGTCTCTGAATGGCCGGCAGTATCGCCAATTCGTACCGATGATATAATTAAATTAAGTGCTAAAACAGTTGTCTTTAACTGAATTATAAGAAACATAAAAAACTCCTTAATTTAATTAAACCCTATAGTTTGGAAAATTTCTTCGATCAACGTTTTAATCATTTGAATGATTATCAGATTATATAGAAAAAAAATAAGAGCATTGTATTAATACAATTATCGATTACTTTTATTTATGATTCGCTAAATTTATTTATATTTTCAAAAATATTTTCGATGGTATATAAATGTGAAAAGTTTTCCAATTAAATGAAAACATATTAATCAAGTTCTTGAAATAAAATAAATAAAATATGTTATACTGGAATAGAATGTAAACCTTTTCCCTGGGCTGATATACTCGATCACTAGCTTTCTTGTTATAAAGTAGAGCTCATAGTATTAAGAAATATAAAATATTCATTTGATTTCATTTTATGTTCTCAATGGCTTTATAAGGAAAATCACATTTGTCTTCAGTAATTGTAAATCAAATACATTTCTTGTTCCGATTGTTACATAACTTACGCAATTTTTCATGCGTTTTATATCATTATTGAGGCAACGAATAAATTGATAAATTCATTGATAAATTAAGAGCACTCTATCATAATATTGTAGTGAATCTTACGATTCAGTGAAAACTTTGTTTAGTAAACACATTTGTTTGTTATTTAAAAGTTATGAATTGAATGACAAATGATTGCATGTAAGAGTCGATAAATGAGTCTTATAATAAAACTAATGAGTAAGTGTTAGCTATAAACTTATATGTAGTTTGTGAGCCTAGTTAACTATCATATAACTAATTTCCAGTTACACAGTAATTCAGTTATAACTCTTTCAGTTATAACTCTTGTAAACAACTTCTTAATGTTTTTTTAAAAATCTAGTTTAAAACAAATTTCATTTAAAACAAGTATTAAAAATGTAACTTTTGTTGTGTGAAACATTAATTAATGTTTGTCTACTGCTGAACCTGCCCTACAATTCTATCCTTAATTCAACGCTTCTTTACAATTTCGAGAAATATTTTTACTTTGAAAAGCTATAGAGAAATATACCCTTTAAATAAGAAAGCTGTCGAGTGTTTCATAGCAATGAGTAACTAATGTAATATATCTTGTTTGATATACAGTATCTGAATTTTGAATCAAAAGTTCTTTTTTGGTAAAACGAATGGCACAGATTTTCACAGTTTTGCAATACATTCTGATTTCATTAGGAAGTAAAGCTGGAATACGAACATTACTCTAGTTATTATTACAATCGCTTGTCATCACACAACACAATAACAGAAAAAGAAATGAAAAGAATGAGCAATGAGATGAGCTTTGGTGAGTGTGTGTGTGTGAGTGTGTGTGAGTGTGTGTGGTGTGGTGTGTGTGTGTGTGTGTGAGTGTGTCTGCAACATATTGTGGTCCTCTTATATATTGTGTTAATATTTCACAGTCTTTATAGTAAAATATTGCAATAACTAATACATTCTACTCGTGGTTTTAGAAACAAGTCGTCTTCATATATTCAACAGATTAAAATTTAAACTTATAAAATATTTTCGAAAAGTTTCATAAAATAATTTTTCCACCTTTATCAACAAAATGAAGCAATTTCTTGTATATGAATCAACTACTTTATATTCTATTAAACATACATTTACATTAGCCTTTTATAGCCTTATAAAAACCTGACATAAGTTTTGCATTTGGTTTATAGTGTAATAAAGATAGAAGTTTTTAAATAAATATTTAAAATCCTATTTTCATAAAACTCTCGATTTTATTTATTCTGTATGACTAAAAAGTTAAGGTATTCTTACAGGAATTGAGTCAGTACTTCATCATCACTTACCACTAAATGGCAGACCATTAATGATTAGAAAAATCAAGTGAATGGCACGCTTTCAGTTCTCATTATACGTGTCTTCAAAGTTAGACTTAACTTATCGCTATCTAATTGACTGACATTATTTATAATACAGAAGTCAATGGTTTCGTGCTGTGATCACTCAATGAGTTGTCACTTATGATAAAGTTAGCGTCAAATAGTGAATACCTTCATTTGCTCACAAAGAATAGAAGACAAAACTCTTTCTCATCAAATTAAATGAATAACTAAATTGTTAACAAACATATAACTGATAGTATTCTCATCCGGTTTCTGTTCAAACTGTTGGTTAAGGATATTAAAAATGTATTCATAAAGTAAGACAATGCTTAAAGTCATAGATTGTGAAACAGCGGCTTATTTGTAGCGTTTGATTGAGTAAAAATGCTATTAATTTAAGTTTATTTTGGGTCTAAACAAAATAGATAGGGTTTAAGCTTCGTATAAACTGCAACTCTATATATACTTGGTTCGCATCTATCAGAGTTCCGCTTCAATGCCATTGATATAAGAATCAGTATTTTATTCTTTTGATTATCATTGGATAAAAGAAAACTAATGTTCATTTCACATTATTTAAAAAGTAAACCGTATATTAAATAAAGACAAATAAAAAATAAAATAAAACATCATTCTATTGAGTGGTATTTCGATTAGTTGGAGTGTGAAATTGGTCTTCCATTTGTAGTTACAGTTTTTGGTCGAATAAAAAATTCTTTTACCTTTCGCTCGACTTGATGTATAAAGTAGTTTTTGGCCACATTTCTCTATATATTTTTTCATAAGACAGAAACGCTATCAAAATCGCCTCTCTATTCAATAAGTTCTGTCAATATTGTGCAAAGAATTTTTCATTCTTCCTCAGAAAGAAGGTCACACTCTTGTAAGTTTATCCAAACAACATTTTTAGATCTAGTAATTTTTCTCTTTAGATTTTTTGCAATAAATTTTTATGCCACTATTTCCCCAATGATTTGAATTTTTTTTACATAATGCACATGTAAAACCGTTACGAAAGAATAGGGAAATCTGAAGTGAATTGCAAAATAGCCAAAAAGGAGTTACAGTAAATCAAGTTTTAATGCACGTCCATTTCTGAACATTTTTTATAACATCATATTATGTTATCGCCAGCAATACCAATAAAAAGTAATAACAAATATTTCAGACTAACAAAAAAGGACACCATTAGTAGACATTCTCATATCTAACAGAGATAGACATTTGATTGCAAGGTTTGAGCCAAAAAATTTCGGAAAACAATTGCTGCAAAACAACGGTTGATTGGATGTGAGATAAATAACCGTTTGATTTACATATGCATTGTTATGGCTTATGTAGCGATAGTTGACTGTATGAACTGAAAGGAATATTAATTTGAGATCGAAAAAAGAGCAAATACTCACAGTGTACTTCTAATTTCCATCCATCCTCTATAGCACTCACTGGTATTAAATTGTTCTCTGCTCTGCACGACAAATATTTACCACTATCGTCACTGTTTGGTGTGAATGTTAAGATACTAGTTGTAACATTTCCATCAACCGATATCTTATCTCTGGTTCTCTTCATTTTGATGCTTCCCTTCCACCAAGTGATGGAAGCAGGAGGTCGTGAACCTGCAGAAGTGCAAATAACATCCACCGCTTTATCCGCTGATAATGGCTTATGATCGCTATCGATGCGAACCAAAACTGGACGAACTGTAGAGAAGAAAATTGGAATTTTTTTCATTATTTGTTCCAAAAAAATATGTAAGACAAAAAAATTGCTAAAAAGAAATCTTTTATACCATTATAAGAATATTGGGAAAGGATCGTAAAAGTAGTTCAAGAAAAAAATATATCATAACATCAACGAATTTTGGAAAACCATTTTTTTATTTCTTTTCCAAACTTTGATAAAGAAGACAAAATGGATGAACAATTGGTGTTGTGAGTTATGATATTAACATAAATAAAGAAAAATACGGTGTTTTTGCATAAAAGAAGGAAATAATCTTATTAGCTCTCAACTGTTTTTCTTATTAACTTAAAGGAAAAGTATGCTTTTGAGCGTGAATTTTATCATTTCATTATTTAAAGTTTAGTTTCTCTCATATGAAATATACTGAATTGAAAATTGAACAGGAGATGAACTAAAGAATAAGAAATGTAAATTTGGTCGCAGGCTGTTATGCATTATTAGCGCATTTTATGCTATGTTTTATGCAGACTTTTTTGTCAAAATCCTCGAATGGAGAGCGTTAAGGCGTCTTTAATTTGGAGAGTTAGTCACTATATCTCTAATTTTATGTACACACCATTTCGCTCTACAACAACATAACACTTCAATACAACAATATTCCAGTTATGGTTTATTCCTTTTTGAGTGCCTTTCACAAGCTTTTCACATCTGGAAAACATTTTTGAGAAAAATCGCTGAGAAAAACGCTTTAAATTTTTTTTAACATAACTTTCAAAAATATATTGAGAAAAAAAGTTACGTCAGAATAAGTGAGTGCTATTTGTTTTGAAGTGTCGAAGTACTGGTATAGAATTCTTATTTACAGAATTTTAGATTTATATCAAAACAAAAAGTATTTGTGGAATATATTACAGATTTGACAGTTTCATATGAATGAAATAACTCAAATCTATAGTCTTTATTGCATTATTATATAGAAATATTAGATCATTTTGAAATTTTTCAAAAGATTTGTAAAATAAAAACGTATTTTGACAGCTATTCCGGAATAAACTTCCTTATAATAGAGGTAATTGACTCATCCCTTATTTAGTGAAAGACACTTCAGCACAAATGTATGAATTCGTTGAGTAATTTCAATATTTGTCTCAAATTCTTACATGATATCCTATGGTCACCACTAGTAGTAAAGCTATTTTGGTATTTTTGTTGTATTTTAACCGAACAAATTGGTATATTCTAGAAAGGAATTCTAGCAACTGAATATAGAATGACAGGAATGTAACGTATTGGCGATGAGCTGTACATAATAAGCTAAACCTAACTTACTATCAATAGGAAACACATTTAATTTTCAGTTCGCATTCTCATCAAGTCTCTAGTCTTGAAAATGGAAACAAATAGCCTGAAGTGAACTGATCTTTTTTACAAACTGACTGATTGACTACATTGAAGTTAAAAATGCTGATTTCAAGCATGAACAATGTATTAGCTTTTTAATGATTCAATAAAAATGTACATTTCTATTAATTTAATAAACGATAATTATCTATTTGTTGATACTTTCAATTCATAAAGTTATACAAAAGTTTTGAACGCAATTAAAATTTAGTTTTTGAAAAGTCAACTGATGTTAAAATAGAAACTTTATTGAAAAATGTGTTTGTTATACCAGTACATATAGAATAGAGTTGAATGACTCTTGAAATGAAAGCTTTAACAAAAAGCATAGCAAACATTGAAACGTCTTTGTTATAGAAACTGCTAAATGTTGAGTAACTTAAGAGATCTCGTCTTAATAAATTGAAACATTATTAGAAACACAGTTAAGTATTATTTTCTGAGATTAAAATGATAAAAACATTAGAGTTGAATTAATTCTAACAATCTTTAGTAAAGTGATCGCATGCGATCATATGTCAGAGTTGAAAAAGCTATTTGAGCGTAATTGAATGCTCTGGTGTCATAAAGTCAATTGTTTTACTGAGACTCTAATTTTGAAGCAGAGAATTTTCTATGGGTTTTCTCTATAACTATGGAGAATAGGGAAAGTGCACAGCAGAGGAATTATCGATTGATTTGTGTGTGTACTCCTTCTACCCATTCTTCATTCGTTAAATTGCCTCAACCTCTCCATCATTTCTTAGCTAAAGAAATATGAGAGCTTAGAATTAAAGACAAAAAAGATTTTTAATTAACGAACAGCTTTTAATAGCCAATATGCAAATTAATTCAACTTTCAATTTCATGTCTCACTTATGTTTAATTTAAATAAATTATTATAATTTACTTTAAAACTAATTACATCAACATTCAATTAAGTATTCATTTTCAATATTGTATTCATTGTTCCAAAATGTATGTCATTTTCACTTTTCTTATGTTGCTTTCATTGTGAATACAAAATAATTAAAGTTTTTGACGAATAATAAACTCTCAAACAGAATGAACGAAAAGTACAAACAAGAGTTAAAAATGAGTGACAAACTTGTCCACAACAAATGCTGTGAGATGTCAAGTACGTAAAGCTGAATAAAAAGGATATTTGGGTATAAATCTGTTATGAGAAGAAAAACTTTAATTAATATATTCATCACGTATTGCTTATGAATTAATAAAAACTGCAAAAGTGCAAAACTTTTCTCAATACAGAAGCTATACTTACTGAGGAAAAGCTGAGATTCTTTTTTATTTGTGTTCAATTGCATGAATAGCAAAGAGATTCATGATAAAAATCCATAACACGAGTTATTATTAATTTCATGATAGCATACTCTATAAGAGCTATTTATATTAAGACTCATATAACGTTCAGTTCTTAATTAGTTTTGATAAATAAAAAATCTTATAATTATTTTTTTGCGAATAAATTCATGAATACTTATTATTTTTACCAAAAACTTGAAACTAGACTCCTCTTATACTTTCATTTTTATCGTTTATCATTTTTAGTGAAAAAATATTTGTATAATATGAGAAAATATGACTCAAATTCTTGCTCAGAGCCACTATATTTTTCTTGTTTTTGAGATTAACTTAAAAAACAAAACATTAAGAAACATATATTTTAGTATTTTCTTATGCTCTTGTTTTTTACATCTCTTCGATTTAATTCTTATCACAATATTTTTGCGATTTGTTCTCAGAGAAACTCTTTTTCTACTTTCCAACACATTTATTATTTTTAACTTGAGATTTGAAGAGAAGAAAAATGTTTCGGAAATTTTTATTTTTACATTCTTGGGCCTTAAATGTTTATTTTATTTATATAATATTTATTCATATTTACATATCTATTTTGAGAGTAAATGCAAAGTTCAAACTAATGTCAGTTAATGTAAAGACGCTTCAACTTCTTTGTCGAGCAATATTTCAAAGTTATATAATCACGACATAAGTTTGAATAATTTAATATATATTTTGTTAGGAAACAAGATCTTTTCCTAAAAGAAAAAATCGTTTGCACTTTAATGGAAATATTTTTTCTACTTTACACTTCGCGAAAAGGTATTTATTTCATGCCTTGCATTAAAGGATAAAAAAGCGATTGGATTCGTTCGGTTTTTCACGTTTAATGGCGTGACTTGTAGTGATATCAAGCCGTGAAGGAGATCCAAAGCATAATGCTAGCTCTGGCCCATCGAAGCCAGTTTGATGGCTAATACCAGCATTGAAAGTGGTGATAGTTTGCTAGAAATATGAGTTTAACTTTTTATGTATTTCCGTGGTTTCAAAGAATTACTGTGATCTAAGTTTTAAACTTATGTGAGAAAGCATCAAAAGCCCTACAAAAAATGCAATTCTGTTCAAAGCTAGCGTGATCTCACCTCAAACTTAGCACTTATGAACAGTTACTTAAAAACCAACCGTAATGTACCGATACTTTAAGTTAAATTATTATATATTTTAGCGGCTTTTCCAATCTTTCATTCAATTTTCTCATTACTTTTCTTTGTAATATTTTCATAAATTTTATATTTTCTACATTCAAATTTAATGCTTCACCTCAAAACATGATATATTCTCAACAACTTTGCGATTCATGAATTTTTAAACTATATTTGACAAATATTTTATATGATAAATATTTATTTACAATATTTCAATCATTGGAAACTATAAGCATTCACTATAGAATTCTTTTGAATCATTTTATTGCTGAATATCTATTATTAAATAGAATGAAATTTAATTTAAAATGAATAATTGTGTTGAAGGACTGAGTTCTTAAGGAATAGAAATGGTTACAGAAAATATTGAAATTTGAAAAATACTCTGATTGACTACAAAGTGAGATATTGTTAGAAAATAGACTCATATGTGTTGAATTCTAAAGTAATGCAATAAAAAACTTATTTAATATATTGATATAACAGCTGCTGAAAAAACTAATTTTGAGAAGAGTAAAGTTACTAAACTCATAAATGTTACATTTCACACATTGCAATAATCATTGCAACAATCATTGCAAATGTCCATTCAGTGGTTGAACTCATACTTATGTGCATAGAATAGAGCAAATATCAAATGTAGAAAAACCTTTTCAATCAATAGAGGAGAGCATCAAAAAATAATAGTTTACTCAAAAAAGAAGAGCTTCTCAAAAGTGCAACAATCGTCAAATATTTTGTTTGCACATCCTATTGTCGCACTAGTGGTGGGTATTTTCGAGTCTCAAAAAATTATTTGCTTCAAGTCTCCACTATTTCTTCAATTTTAGAAACAATAAAAACTTAATATATTTTTGAAGACATTTTTCAGTTCTTAATGTTTTGTTAGATTCATAATTGAAAAACATTAATAACTTATACTCAAAAATAAGAAATTGTTGACCATTTGGTAGCAAAGTTACAACTAATTAGATTTGAAAATAATTCAATTTTCCGAAATAAGCATCCAATACAGAGAAAGAATTTATAGAAATCAATTAGAGACTCGCAAGTGATTTTTCGATTGAGACTCGAGACCCAATCCAAGCTCTAGTGTGAACGCTCTGAAAAAGACTGATAGCTTCACTTTATTTATGATAATGGAATGGTTTTACATTTAGTTAATATGAAACGCAATGCACACATATGATAGATTTGAGGGGTGAAAAGAAACAAATTAAATATTGTTTGTCCTGTTTTTCTCGATACCTAAATACTATTTTGTGATTTTTGATGAATCGCATATTTTTCTTTCAAAAAGTCTTAGGAAAATATGTATGTATTTTTCAACTGAATCATTGTCATGAATCATTGAAGCGTGAGAAATTTTTTCTTCTTATCCCTCAAATACAGTAATTCCTCTTTATTAAACTTTCTTTCCGTTCATTTACTTTATTTTTTCAATTATGAAAAAGTTTAAGAAATTTTTTGCATAAAATATCAAATAAATTTTCTTTATATTCACTTGTATGGTGTCATTCGGTTTCAACAATTTGATAGAGAATATGAATGATAGGTTAGTTTCAGGTTTTAAATTAATTCCTCAGAACTGTAAGTGTTAAGTATTAACATTTGTATAGTTGGTGTCAATGCAATATTTGGTATGTTTCCAACAAGACTATGCACTTTTTTATCACAATAATATCTATGCAGCGAAATATTTTTTGTGTGGTGAGAGACTCTCTATAGAATAGGTGGGGACGACTCGAGAAAACTTTAAAGATTACTTTTTTGAAAAGAAACTAAGGAATGGCTAACGTTTTCATGCAAATGGTTTGAAAATCATACGCATTGTGAATACTTACAGTTGAGATCAACACTGACTGCAGAATATGTTGGCATTGATATGTTGTTGTTTGATGCCTGGCATGTGAACACTGCCATCAAATCGTGTCGTTGAAGAGATTGTATTTCAAGTTCGTTTCGCACTGAACCACCGTTTCCTAATGTCTCATAACTGTCGTCAAGAAGTACTGATTCTCTCCACCACGTGAGCGAAGGTGCAGGTTTGCCACCTTCCACTTCACATATGAGCAAAAGACGGTCACCTTCATTGTATGGACCGATCAGCGATGGCTGTGGCTCTCCATTGCTATCCATAATAGTAGGCTTGTCGGGAGGAACTGTTCAAAAGTATCAAAAGTTTAGCAATAAAACTGGTAATAAAGTTAAATTGTGTGCATTTGTGTCATCAAATGGGAGAACTGGGGATTCTTTTCTAACTTCTCTTTATCAGTATAAAACCACTTTCGCTGAATTTACTTCCTTTCGAGAATAAACCTTATATTCATATACAAGTTTATGAGTTTATATTTTATCGAATTAATATTACAGATAAGACCAGTTTCTTTCCTAAATTAGTTTCTGCTCCCAAAACTCAATACTAACATCTCATCATTTACTAAATAAACTTAAAGTAACATTAAATGCTTATCACAAAAATATTATTTAATTCCTAAAAGTCGAGTTTTTATGCGAATTTAATAATTTTTAAAAATACTAAAGTTAGTTGAACTCCAAGTTTTTTCAATGATTTTCAAAATTTATTGACAAAATGTTACTAAATATTTATAGCTTTGTTGAACTTGAACTCATTGAGGAATTTTTTGATTTTCATTCCAATTGCAAACATATGACAATCACATAACTAACTTATCATTGATTTACAATTGAATAAACATTTTGTTTAAGAGGTCACAAATAGTTTGCATTCATCTAATTATTTTTCTATTTTTAAAAATAAGAGGAGTGTAAGCAAAACTGCGTTTAATTTAGATTCAGCACAATAGGGAAACATATATAAGTATTAGTTATATTAGAATATATAGCCATTAATACATCTAAAGGGAAATGATCTGCTTTTAAAAAGAGTGTCAGAAAGTGTCAGAGCGTAACAAATTAAGGAGACAGTCGTACTCTCATGTTTAGCTCATAAGTTACTCAATTCATACTTACTTATTATTTTTAGAAAAACAACTGAATTCCTAGTTCTTGCTTTCCTAAAATCGACTCGACATCGATATTCACCCGCGTCTTCTGATGACAACAATTCTAGCATAAGATGTGCCGGTCTTTGAATTGTATTCATATACGATCTGGAAATTAGATTATCTTCAGATGCATGACGCGCTTGATCTAAATTGCCTTTGCGAGCGTCCAGACTAATTGACATGAGAAGAAATGAAAACAGTTTCTATCAATTCATTGCTAGTCAACCTAACGTTAACACAAAAAACATCGATAACACAACCGAAAGGAAAATAACCTTAATATACAAACGCTTATATTTTATGGTATGTCATATTATGGTAATTATTCATCAACATTAAGATCTATTTATTCTCATTTCAAATTTGCTTCGCCTTCACACAGATTATTCAGATTATTATCAGTAAATAATATTTATTCATATTGTATATTAGTTTCAGTCAAATTTGATTAATCACTCAATTACTAATCGATGATAATATTTATAAATATATTTATTCATCTGATTCAGCCAAATATTCTCAGAATAATTCAATTTAACTTCAAAACAGATTTGAGTTCAATGTACGGATACTTTCCCTAAAGATTTTCAATTCGAGGCAAAAGTCATTTTTGCGTGAATATAAAATAGTTTTATATTATATTCAAAGATCAGAATCGTATGCAAATGTATTTGAAAGTTTCTTTATTCGATAAAATATAGGCATTCATTCGTTAAATATTGTATCGTTCGCTTTAACTGAGCGGTTTCGATACATTCTACTGTATGGTTGAGTTTTTTCAAAACAATTTATAGCTTTTCATTTTCTCAAATTACTCAACTATCCTTATCATAAGTTATTTAATCCATCAATTAATAAAGTGAAGCAATAGATGTGCATTTTCGGAATAATTGCATATAATTCTGATCCATGATTACAATACCTGTATTCCATCACGATATAAAAGGGTCGATATGGGAAAACATCTAAAAATTTTATTAGCGTGTAGTCTCATTGCAACTACAATGCCCTGTATTTTGTCATTTAATTGCTAAATGTGATTAAATAAACTCATTAATATATGTCATGATGACTGATAAGAAGGTTGTTTGGCTTTCACGAGAATATCAGACGAAAAATCATAAAAAATGTTTAAAATGAACAGAACTGTTTCGAAACACAATTCATATCGTGGGAATGAAGCAATTTATTATGGAATGACTGTTGTTATGGCATAAACTTTAATATTGAAAGTATTCATTTTTGTTTACAAAAATAGAATAAAAATTTGTTTTAATTATGTTTTTTGTGCTTTTGTATTGATATATTTTTGAAAAAAGTGATTGAAATGAGAAATTACCTGTATATCGGAGTTGTAGATTCATCTTTGTACCAGAGAATGAGTGATACGGCATCATCATAAGTCGGTGGTGTGATATTACAAGGCATCGCCACTTTGCCACCGGTCACACCTAATACGGTACCAGTTGTTTCTGAAACGAAAAGGTCACATTTAATCATATAATGCTTTAGAATCGTTTATGAGGACATCTTTAAATAGTTGTCTCTCTTTCCAAAAGCTTAAATCTTTCAAAATTCGCTCAGCTCTCGGTTTTCTTGTTTAGATTTTAGGGCACAAACGAATTACGAATAGCAAGTGATGCAGAGATAACAAAAAAAGTTTGTAACAACAAAATGAGTGAGTCGTTTGAGAAAAGATCTTGTAAAATAAGTAGGGAAGTAAACAGTTATTTTTAGGTCGACTGAAAATGCAAAACAGCTTCTTTTTGAAAAAAAAGACTTCACAATTTTATTCAGGTTGAAAATATTCCTCAGAATAATTTCATGAAAATACATACAAACTTGAATTTAAATTGAGTGAACAAAATAAATATGAGTTGAAAATCTGAATAAATCGAAGTTTCACTTGAACTTTATGTGTTGAAAGTACTAAAACTTTGAAGAATAGTTAAGTTTTTTTTGTTTAATTCGTAGTAAAGGAGCTATAATTAAAGTTTATAGTCAAAGTCGGCAAACTTGACTAATACAATGTTACGTACAATAGTTTTAATGATAGGCATATATTTTTGAAGTCGGAATATTTGAAATAAATTTTTATTACGCGTGAACTAAAAATTATGATAGCATTAAAGTCGGAATAAAAAAATTCTCACAGTTTGAGAGGACTTTCAATATTAAGTCCAATTATTGCTAAGACTGCATGAATAATGGGTTTGAGAGAGAATAAAGTGAAATCTAGTGAAATGATTTCCATTTCAAATGATATAAACTTTTGCATTTAACAAAAAAGTGTTTCTGCAATACATTTGATAACCCTCTTTAACGATATTTGAATTACAACGTATAGCTCTGTATGCATTGATTTATTGATAACTCTCTTAATTTAGTTTTATGTAGTGAAGCATTTCATGGAATTGGCAGTCATTCAAAACTGAATAACAAAGCTTTAAGTTTATAACAATTTAAGTGCATTATTTTCATTCAACTTAATATAACTTTATTGGGAGAGTTTGTTCAATAAATAAAGAGTTAGTCATATTCAATGGTAACAACTTTTTGATGGATTGCAAAACTCACGAAAATTCGCGTTTCTCTTATTCTTTAAAATTAAATATTGAAACTTTGGATACTTAACAAAATAGTTTGAGAAAAGACACACGTCTAAAGTTTTGAATTTCGTTTAAATATGTGTAGCATAGGTTGTGTGTTATTATAAGTTCTAAAATATTCATCATATGTTAGTTTTTGTTTCTCTTTACGATAGATTTTTACCAATTATTTTCAACACTTATCAACAAAATGCTTAATTATTACCCAATTAATAGAATTCAATACTTAGTATAAAATAATAAAATGTTTAATTAAAAGAAAAATTATGACGAATTATGATTTATTTATTCATGAATTGATGCACAACTTTGTTTTGAATGTATTTATACAGTTCAATTAATTAGTTATGAATAAATTTGAAATAAGTAACAGTACTGAGAAATGATAACTTTTAGTGTATTTCTATAAAGGTTTGTCCATCTCTAAAATGTGATCTTTTGCTAAATAAAAATTGTGAACAATATAAAGAGTATTTTTAGATCAATCGGGAAAAGTTTGTTCACGTTCTTTCTCAGTATAAAAATTATTACTTAGTAAACTGTGTGCACAAATAAGTTTAGACTCGATCCTGACCCTAAAACATATGGTTAACGAAAGCAGAAATGGTTACTCTTCAGTATAATATGAACAAGTGTTTTAACAGTGATAAGAGCTATTGAATGGATTGCAATGAAATAAACAACTCAAAAGAAAGGCAACCACTAGTATTAATTTCTTTTTGCTATCGTAACTGTATATTACATTGTAGTGACAGTCTTCATATCATACGTTCCAATAGATTGAAGTTTATATATTGGAAAAATTTATAAACATTAAATATAGACAATGCGATTAAGGTGTATAACCTTTTAAAGGGCTAAACAAACTTATTATTCCTTTATTTGCTATAAACTATATTGAGTTTATGATATTTATTAATTGATCGCATCAAAGCTTTTTTCAAAAGCTTTTTCAAGAGAAAGTTATTACTCTATAATAATTTCAATTTTAAACTCTAAGTATAGTTTGGTCTCGAGGAGGTTTGGTTGAGATAATCCCTTTAAGAAAGAAGAATTTAAATCAAAGCTTTGAATACTAAGGTTTGAAACAGATATCAAAATGTTTTGCAAACGGATTTGGATTTGATTTAAAATTTTTTACGAACTGATAATACAGTATTCTAAATGTTATGTGAATATCGAAGTAAATTTAATGTTGGGTTCGATGCAACGTAACTACTTCGAGATCTCATCACTTTGACCTATATTTCTCAGTGTTTTCTTTAAATAGAGGTATTCCTAAAGAAAAAACTCAATAAATAAATATATATAACAACAGAGTATATAAAAAGACACCAATATATCAAAGGTATGAAAATATATAACTTCGAAGTATAAACTAATATAGACTTTTATTTTTGAATGTGAAGCCAGTAATAAAGAAGGATTTTTGGCAACAAAATAAATAAAAACTGAGAAAATTGAGTGATGATAAAAGATTAATTTCACTAAAGAATATTGATTTTTCTAAATCTAAGCCTTATTAAAAATGATATTAATGGGGTTTCATATGGATTATATTGAAGAACAATATTTACTCGACTATACTCTGTAATATTCTCATCAAAATTTGATTGAAACTATTTGAGACAAATTTGTATTTTGTTTTGAAATGAAAGAAATGATTGAGTTTTTTTGAGAACATGACCAAAAGAGTAATAATTATCTGTAATTATTCATTCATACAAATATTATTCATACAAGAGTTGAAAACTGCAAATGAATAAAAAATAGAGTATTTGTATAAAAGAGGATTTGACTGAATATTTATTATAATGACGAAAACTAAAAGAAGGTTTCATTGAATCTTTTATAATAACAGGATAATTGATTGTATGGAGAGATAGGGATATTTCATACCTATTAGAAGTTTCCTAATTCATAATTAAAGTAAAATGATGTTTGAAATTTTCAAAGTTGCTCTTATATTCCGGTATTAAGTTTCATGACA
This sequence comes from Camisiidae sp., assembly GCA_034696325.1. Taxonomy (NCBI): domain Eukaryota; kingdom Metazoa; phylum Arthropoda; class Arachnida; order Sarcoptiformes; family Camisiidae; species Camisiidae sp. The sequence continues at coordinate 16,239 of JAQFZT010000133.1, read as the reverse complement.
TAGAAAACTGTCTAATTTTAATTAAATTTGAAAATAGGTTTGAGAAGAAGCTTTATATTGAGGAAATTACTGAAATGGCTTTATTTTTTAATTGAATTCTATATAATAAATCTATATTAAGTGTCATAACAGAAATAGAGCGCATTATATAATATAAAAGAGTTATTTAATAAAGAGAGTGTAGAAAAGAAGCGTGAAGTAAAAGAAGACATTGTGCCGAAAGTTGGGTTATTTGACACACAAATACAATAATGTACTGTAGAGTGCATTAAAGCGGAGATTATCATCCAATTAGTTAGTCAAACAATAACACTGATGTTAGATTATAACGATGTAAATAAAAAGAGTGTATCTCAACATCTCATCTGTTCTTTTGATTCTTTCTCTCGATTTTTTCTTGTCGGAAATGGAATAAGAGCTGAGAAGAAGTGCAAAAATTTATGAGAGAAGAGAGAGAAAAGAGAGATGCGTCACATCTGCTTTCAATAACTAAATGTTATATCACGTCTACCAAAACGTATGGCAATAAAAGGCGGCTTTTTCTTTAGTTAAGTACAAATAATAAGTCGAGAAGTGCACAAAAGTATATACTGTTGTACTGTTAGCTAATATTTTAGTGATGGTCGTAAACAAATAGCAGATTCTCACAAACTATCGCAAACAGAGGCATCACTTCTCTACCACTGCATTGCTTTCAACACATTATAGTTAGGCATTAATTCTTCCTCTTTTCATAGTTTCTCTTATTTTTTCGTTCGTATTGTAATCGAATGCCGAACTCTACTGAAGACCCACAACTTGAGGCCGTAACCAAAACTTATTTCTCATTATGTCTTTAAACACGTTGAGCGCTGTCTAAATATTTAGACAGTTTTCTCACAAATAGAGAGAAGGAAACATTAATTCACTGCTTCTGGTTTTCAATATATAAAAATCACACCAAATAACTGTTATGTTAACACGTGTACAACAGTTTACTGCATATGTTCCCTCACTTTTTTCAGTTAATTTTCCTTTTATTAATTGAGTTCAATGTCATAACTATTTGCTATTCGTATAATTATTTTTATTTAACTGAATCTTCAGGGAAAAAATAAATGTTTGCTGTAAAGCCAGACATTTTGACAGGAAGTTATAAAATACATTATTTATATAACAAAAGGTGGAATTTTAGCTTTATTTGGGAATCAAATATTTCGTTAGATTTGTTATCTAGAGTTAGAGCTCACAAATTGATTGATATATTGAGTTTATGCATTAGTTGGGTCTTAAAGCTTAACAAATATGGTGTTTAGTGCAAAAGCTTTAATAGTTATAAAGATCATTAATTACTTTGACAAGACTGATGAATGAAAACAGAGAAGACTCACTAATCAAACTGATTGCTACAAATCACAACACATCACTGCCAATGACTGCCGCAACACATGAGTGTCACATTTGCAGATCAAACAAAAAGCTTATGCAAATCAATCGATGAGATGAATCAGTGATCATCTTTGGCTCACAGTTTGAGCGTCTTTCGTCCGAATGAGTTCAAATGCAATTAACCCTAATGTTTGACTGTCAGCTAAACTAATACTTTCGTGCCTTATCGCACAGTCATTTGATTATTCACGCACAATGAATAAAATAGTATACCAAACACAAGACAGTAACTCTTTTACGGATCGACTCTTAAAAGTGGGTGTTGTCTCCACTTATTTAGAACCAAACCCTTCAAAAGTAGGAACTAATGCTATAAATTTTCAACTCTTCAAAGATAAAAACCCGAATTTCAAGGGCTATTACTTATTTTGTGAATTTAAAATAGTTAATAATTGGAATCATTGGTGTTTTTTATTGTGAATTAGGATTTTATTTTCTTTCTGACAAGTAAAAGAAAAATGAAGTGGGATTTTGGCACTTCATATTTAAACATTGCGTGCGATTCAAAAGATCAAAAGCTGAAAAGCACCAAATTTTATCAGATAATTTACATATTTTTAATAATGTAACATTTTTACATCTCACGCATATGATCATAGTGTCAATGAGCTTAACATTTATCTTCCCAACACTTTGAACAGATTAAACTTTCTGAACCACTACCCATCACAGTCAAGAATATCTTTTTTAATTAGCGAAGCTCACAAAATAACTAATTTTATTCAAAAAAATGTTCAAATGCAAAATTGAAGTGATTCTAAATAATTATCTAAAACTCGTAGACTATAAAAATGTTGTTGAATTTATTATAAAATGTAACAAAAATGCTTTTATCATAAAATTTTCATTTATTATATGAGAAAACTGTTTAAAATGAGATATATTAATGGGATGCTTGTTTCCATCCCTATAAGAAAACGTAATATTGATGTTTACTAAGTATTCATTATGATAAAAAGAATGTTAAGTTGACTTTTATGCCTCCCTCCCCAACCTTCCACTTAATCGTGAAGATTTCTTCGACATAACCAAACTATGCAAAAATCTTATCGCCGAAGTGGTGAAATATCTATTAAGATTATATAAAATTTACAAATTCCTCCTAAACAATACAAATGAGTTTTGTAATTATAAGGTATTCTAAAATCTTATTATCACACCTTTTTCTTTAAAAATGGTTCTCAATAGTTGAAAGGTTAAGCACTTTTTCTTACATAATATATTTTTACATAAGCGTGAGATAACAAGACGATCGAATAGAAAAGCCTAAATGTAAATGAGACTTTGATCTAAAACTATAGAATTTTATCTGTGATATTCTCGAAGCGACGCTTTATGAGAAATGTTTGCTCTCTAAGAACGTATTACAATATAGATGTGTAGTTTATGCACATAACTTACAATCTAAAATGTATGAAAGCTTCTAGTCTTGAGAAGAAAATCATATTTAAATGAGGCATTTTGTGTTGAACTATAGAACCAATACTTAGCATAAAAACAAGTTTCAGATAACTCTCAGCACTAATATATGATGGTATTTATGAATTTCACTAAACTAATAATGCATCAATAAATTTGCGAAACTCAAAAAGTTTTATGTTCATGAGGTATTTCCTAATGTCTTCTTTAATAAGCATACCTAACCTAACCTAACCTACGTTACAAAGTATTATTTTCCTATTCATCGATGCACTCCTCAAATCAATATAATAATCGAGTCATTTTCAATTAAAACCATGTTTTATCAGTCAATAAATTAGAAAAATCTTCTAATATATATTATTGCTTTACAAAATTTCTAATCCATTCATTATGAAAGATCGCGCTCTTATTTAAACGAAGATAACGTCAGGTAATACTAATGTCTGAATACACTCCTTTGAAATAAAAAAGTTTCGATGTTGAGTACAATCTGTAATAATTTGTGGGTTAGAACTCGGCTAACACTAATTCTATGCATCAATTTTAGTAGTTTGAAAAGTAATATATAAAAAAATTCATGAAAATATTTTAATTGAGTTAATTGAGTGAAACTACCTAAGTATTAAAGTGACTCTACACTAATCTAATAATAAATAACTGAAGGTTCGAAGCCTTGAAGCATATGTATGAAAAATTAATATTAATTTTGAAGAACAAAAAAAATTATAACTTCAAAATAACAGATAAGTTTTCCTTTGATGGATAATAATATAGCATAAAAATAAAGTGATAATGATAGGGCTTAGTTTGTAAATTAGCAAAAGAGTAATGATTTAGTGTGAAAATATTCTGATAAATAGTTTTTCTTATTAGAAGTATTCTATAATTTTATCCTATAATTTAATGTTACATAAGGTGTGAAAAATAATGTTCATGTATTGATGAGAAAATGTCAACTTAAGTAAACATAAAGAAGTAAAACCGCTTTTGTCAGCTCACGTTTAAATTACATGAACATTAACTGAATGAGAAGCACTCAGAAGAATACTATGAGTGAAGTGGCTCTTATGATGGAGACATTGAAACCAGTTTATTGTATTTTTGCGATCGAGAAACAAATCATCAAATATTCAATTTAAAATCAAATCATTGTTTCCTCATTTAATGTTCAACAAACCAATCAAGTTCTTTTCGGTTTATTATTACAGCATTAATGGTATAATAAAATTCAAATTGAGTTTTTTCAGAAATTTAGGAATTAATGTATTTTTTGCCACTTCCTAAAAATGAATTTTGAATTGGAAATTGAGCTGAAAAAGTCAAGCTAAAAGAGAATGTAAGCTATGTTTTGCATTAACTTTAATAGATTCGGAATAAATTTCATGAAATAATGGAAATTTTCATTTTAAGTTTACAATCTCATATCCATTAAGCTACCTTTTATTCTTATTATAATGGATGAAAATTAAGTTCAAAATAATGGATAAATCAATTTTGGTATTATTGATAGGAATAATAATGAGTAAAAATAATGGCTATGCTTTCAAACCCCAGAAAATTCCCAATAAATATGAACTTTAATGGAGCCAAGAATAGCTTGTATAATATAGATATAATCTATTATACTTTTTTACTAGTTTAACAGAATTCACTTTCATTTATCACAATATAGAACTTAACTCTATCTTCTGGTGAACTCAAAACTTTCAAAAATGCTTTGATTTTGAAAAACTAATATTTTAAAAGAATGTTTATTTCATAACTTCTAAAATCATGTTATTGTTTTGGCATCTATTGTGTACCGAAATCGGGTAATCAAAAGTAATTAATGGGTTTCAGTATCATTCGGATAGTTAAGAATCTTGTTTCAAATTGAGAGCTTAGAGTAAAAATAAAAATAACCAAAAAATCAATCACTTTATAGGAATGCTATTTACGCTCTGATTCAAGTCTTAATAGTAAGTTAATATTTCTTTACTCTAAGAAAAATCATTAGAAACCTAATGCCTGTTCATTAATCACATGTAAATCAGGGGTGAAGTAAAAGAATTGTATGCAAAGACTTTATTTTTTATAAACTTCGAGCACTCTATAGTAGCATAGGATGTAATTTAAATAAATAAATACATTAACATCACATATAACATATACACAAAAAAAATTCAAATTACTCTCAATTACAACATAGTTTGAAATTCAAATTTTTTCCTGAATATTCATTCAAAAAGACATGTTTGAAAAAATACAAAGCTATAAAACATTGTCAATGTTCAACTCCAAAATTAAGAAGTTCGATGTGAAAAATTTAAATACAAAAATAATTTGCTTTTTAATTGTCTAATAAATTTTGATGAGATATTATTTTATTCAGATATCATTTATCATCAAAGCTTTAAAATTTTCAAATATCCCAATTTTCCTGCTTTTATTCGTTTGCACAACAAATAAAATATTTAAAACGCTTCAAAAATAGCCATATTTTTCAGAGGAATAATAAATTTTTATTGTGTTTGTCAATTTTAATGCTTACTTCACTGTTATTTATTACTAATTTTATTTGTTTATTTTGTACTTTTTATTGACGCATAAAATAAGAGGAAATAGATATTTATGCGATGTATTGAATCGAAGAGGATTTCTTAAACTTGAACTTTTCTCAAAAGACTTCGTGCTTTTAAGACGTGAAAAGAAATAGTTTAATTCAGTCCAAGTGTTGGTATGATTGAAGTTAAATACACTTGAAAATTGTATTATAAGGTATTATAAGGTGTATATTATAAGGTCGTATTATAAGGTGAATATACTTTATAACGAACATGTTAACCTGCGGTAATTTCATAGCCCAAACCTTTTTGACACTTCAAATTGATTTGAACTGCTATTACAAATATTAACTTATCAGATATATATTCATATTCAAGTCAAACAATTTCATCCAATTGAGTATTCAAAAGAACAAAAATCTTTTATAAAAAAGTTTCTCAATTCATATTATATTGAATAACTCTCTATTAATTTTGTTAAAATTTGTAAAACAAAGAAAAAATTCCTATTATTTGATAATAAAAGATTTTCTTTTTCTTTTCAAGAGATTTATGAGTTATAATAAATTCTTTTAGAAGAAAGAAATAAAGAAACGTTTGACTATATACTTATGCAGATTATTATTGTAATATAAAATTGATATTTTTTTAATTCATAGCTAAACTAGAGGTGAAAGTAAGAAAAATCAATAATATGATGCAACAATGCTATTCTGATACTTTGCAGTTACTCTTTTTTGCATATAATTTAAACAATTTTCTTGAATAACAGAATATCACAATTTCATGTTATGTGTGCGTAGACTATGATGTGATCTGCGAATGAGAGCGAAAATATAAAATTGTAGCCATAAATCATGTAAAAGAAGAAGAAAAAGCCAACTAAAGAAAACGAAATGTTTCTTATGCTTTTCGTTAGAGTTATATGTTTTGGGATCAAAACTTTAGAATAATTTCGATTCACTGCTCTGACAAACAAAATTCACTATTCCGTAAACGATCTATTGATGAAAGAAAAACAAAAACATTAAATTTGTTCACTTTTTGCTAACATTGAATTACTGAAAATATTCTCAAAATTTTCACTATTGTTTGAATCTGATAGAGGTTTTGTAGTTTTATATTTAAATAAATTTAAAAGTTATTAGAAATCTAATTGATATATTGAGTTAAATGGATCGATATTTGCTCTAAAATTGCTTGAAATATTCCTTCCTTTAAATACAGTATTAGAAAGATTACTTATTATACTCTTTAATTATTTATGGACTCTAATAGACAATGCATTACTTAATAGGGTTCTGTACTATTCAGATTAGAATCGATTTTAAACATTTTCTGAGCCAACTCTTTGAATTCAACGTTTGAAGTGAACGAATTGGCCCGAAAAGCCTCTCAGGGTTTAGATGATTGTATGAAATTCTATGAAAAAATCAATGTTTAACTTTACTTTTTGTGTTTAAAGTGTTTGTTTAATAAGAAAAGAAAAAGAAAAATATTCGTTATAAATATTTGTTAAATTTAATATAAAATTGAAATATTCGGGAAATTGTGATACAATAGTTACTCCTTTTTTAGAAATAATAAGTCAAAGTTTACTCGTAAACTCTTAGATGCACTCCCGATGGATTTAAAAAAAATTCTTTTGTGGCCTAACGCGCTGTCAACCATGAAATGAATTTGGAGTTTAACTCAAACTTGTATAGACAGAACAATAGACTGTAAGAATGATCCAAAAGCACCAAAAGCACGATCACTTCTGGACAATTCAATGATTCCGAGTTCTATATTGATATTGATAACTCCAGTTCTCTTGTGTCATCGTTACTGGACAGGCAATCAGCCAAACCAAAAGAAGAGTTAACTTAAGACTTATAAGTTATATACAATACAATATCATTTCATATCATGTAACCACAAAAAATTAGGCGTAAAAACTAGAGAACCTCTAGAAATGAAACTTTATTGGTTGAATTGAAACAGATATAACTCTGCCATTTGACGCTTTTCTGAATCTTATCATAAGGAAAAAACTTCTAGATATCAGGCATAAAATTTCAAATAACAATAATGTATTACAAATGCAATCGAAGCAAGATTTATAATATAAACATTAGATAAAATGGTTTTCAACAGAGAGATAAAAGTAGAATCAATTGCTCTAAATAAATATTATTTTAATGAATAATGTTATTAAATATATATCATATCTAAAGTCTAACACTTATGCGATTAAATAGAATCTAATGATATATATGAGAGAATGAGTTGAATTGATTTTTCTTAAATTAAAATCTTTTAATAGAAAGTCAGTTGAGATATCCTGTTATGAGCATTGCATGAATGGACTCAATGATCGATAGGAAATGTTATAAAAAATGTTAGAAACGAAAAAATAAGAGGTCATGCTTTTGAATATTAGATTTGAACATAAAATGAGATTTTAAAAATGACATTAAGATTATAATTTATTAAAAGAAATAGTAAGCAATAGTATGATAGAAGATATTGAAACATTACTAATTACACATGACTCTCAATTGTAATTAGTATTGAGTCTTCACTCGAGAGACAGTGTATAAAGTTTTTATATATAGAGCTCTTTTCACACAGAAAACAAATCTTATTCACGATAATTTTATTGATCGATTTTAGAGAGAAAAAGTTGTTCTTCCCAGTCGTTAGTGGAAAAGCATTTCTTGCTCACAAACGTGTTCACATTTTAGTACTGATACATTCAAAGCTATTTTTTAGGATCTCTTTAACTGTCAATCAACTTATTCTACCCGTTCTAAGCTATTGAACTTCGCTATCAGATCTGATTACTCGATATTCATATGCTATAAAAGACTTTAACATGAAAAAAAGATTATTTAATTAATTAAAATCATTCAAGAATGTGCAGCAGACATACAGAATATTTTTAATCGAGTGATCAAATCTAGTTTTTTTAGCCGAAAGGCAAAAAAATGTGGAGAAAAAAGATGATAAATTGTACGACAGAAATAGGTTTTTGTTTATACCGAATTTTTTATTAGGATTGTAATAGCAATGTATGCAAAAAAAAGCAATGATAACTAATGATCTTTTCTGTACAATACATCAGCGTTTGGCAGAGTATCGGTTTGATAATCAAAGCTTTTCCATAGAGTGAATAGGATTGTATAGTAAATACTCGACTTTTATTTGTTCAAATATTCAAATCAATTCCCATTACAATAATCACTCAGAACTGTTGTATTATACAAAATATGGTGATAAGTAGAAAACTCTATTTTTTATTGTAAATTTGAAGCCAACGAATTCTCTAAAGAACTATAAAGGGCCCAACAATCAAAGATTGATCCATTACTTCACTTCAGTTTCAAATTGTGAGCCACTGAACCGGCTTTGCCCATGAGATCACATTTAATCTTAGTGCTAATGAGAAGGGCCACAGAATGAAAAGTATGACAACTATTAATGTATTCCATTTGACATTTTCAGAAATACTTTCAAGCAGACTAAGTGTGATTCAAATAAGCCAAAGTCTTGCACTTTTTAAGCTCCAATGAACCACTTATTCTTGTGTGACATACTTTACTTTCATTTCATTATTTAAGATTGATTTTAATTGAAAAACTTATATTCAATACATAAAAGCTTTAATTTGGAAATTCTATTAGATTTTTAATCAGACTCTCCTATTAAAAGCAAATATTACTTCTAGAATTTGATTTTCAGGTCAATTTCAAAGAGATAAATTTGATAGCATTTCAAATCTTTTTCCATTATAATTTGCTATTTAATTGAGGATTAAATTCTTCGTAATCTCTGTTAATATAATTTTAATTAAAGCAAAAGTGACTCTTATTGAGAAATGAAACCAAAAATTGATATTTTTAATTAAAAATATAATTTGACAATAGACGGATCGTAACAGTTGGTGACCACTATTCTCAAGTTGTTCAAGTAGCCTAAAGAGAGTTTGAATTGAAATCTTTATAGAACCAAATGAGAGTAAAACCACATGTCATTGAATACTAGTCTGAGTTCAACTATTATTATATCACTGGTTCTTAGGGTTGGCAAAGTTACATTTCATGTATTATACGGTATAATACATGTAATAATACATCTATTAGAAAACTTTCTTTAAACTTCTTTTAAGTGGATGAATAATAGAAACACATGTTTATAAGTTTTTTATTTGATTATTTTAATTGTAATAATGAGTGGGAAAAAACCAAAATGTTGTGTTTGAGAATATTTCACAATTAATAATGAGAAAAAGGGAAATTGTGACTTTTGTAATGCCAATATTTTGTTGAAGATTTAGACATGATTGATGAAGAAGAATTTTAAAGCAAATTTGCATTAATTTAGAACATTGATTATTTAATAATTTGTTTTTTATAACATAATAAATCAATTGATAACCGATTTGAAACGAAAATTTTGATTTTTCAAGAAAATACATGTATTATACATGAGCAAAAAATATTTGCCGTATTTTGCCAACGCTACTGGTACTCAATATGTATTATATTAATATATTAAGCAGTTTCAATTTTTGTTGAGCTCTCTTTTCAAAGATGATTATGTTTTTGTATTTCAATTTTGCTGAACAAGTAGTATCTCAATTGACATATTGAAAATTGTTTCAATCCAAAGATCAATCAAATAATATTGTAACTCATATTTTTAAACTACTCATTTCAACTAGTATTTTGTTTTTATTGAATATTTATATAATTAATTATTTTAATAATTGATTTTTGGATTTTTTCTGTGATTTTAGATGAGAATTTACCCGAGAATTTGTATGAAATTTCTAAAACATACAACTTATAAAAGAAAAAATTTGGAATAAAATTCTCCCTACATATGATCAAAAGACATACTTATTTAATGTTATTTTGATTGCCAACAAGCAAAAGTTAGTGCACATGTTTGGTCACGATTTTTGAACAAAACCACTATTAGATAAAACCAATTTAGTGTTGAACTTATAATAATTTTTGAAATGTTAAACTTAAAGTAGAAGCCCCTAAAAGCCACTTCAGGGCATCGCAGTCAAAGAGGATGATGTTTTTGGTCAATTGGATACTAAAAGCATTCCGAAACAGTGACGCTAAACCACTGATTGTAAAGGGCTTGAGTCAAAACCTTTTCTTATCAGATGACACCGTTGGTTGGCTTCCCAGCATTGGTGAGCTTTGAATGGAATCATTGCCATCATTGCCATCAAGTCATGTCCATTTAGTCATAGCGATCATTAAATTTTGTTTGACACAAATACATCAATAGGATGAAAACAGATCCAAAAAGAAAATCTGATTCGACTTGAGTCAAACAGTAAAAACTCTCTCGAGAGGCAGCTCTTTTCCTCTTAACTTTGCAAACTTATACACTTTGCTCTATCGATGCAATAATAGGAAAGTTTTGCTCAACCAAAATACATAGCATTGCTTTATTGAAAGCAAAAAAGTTACATTAAACTCAAGCTCTCCAGCAAATGTTCAGTTACCCAGCATTCAAACATAAGAATAACTTGACATTCAGTTTTTGTATTTTTTCCACTTATAATCTAGAATTTTATTGTAGAACTTCTTCTATAGAATCCATATCTCATTGCAATGCATACTTATCTAATTTGATTCAAACAGAATAAATATATTCTTGAAGAAAGTCTTTGAGGACAAAAATTTTGAATTCAGTTTTAATCCTGAAAATATATATATACTGTAGAGTAGAGAATAAGGAATGTTTTGAGTGACACCTCTTTAGCCCCAACGGAAAAGATAATTAAAGAATCACTGCTTAAAAATTGAAATTGAAAAGAGCTTTGAATAATAAATAGCATGACATAAACAAAATGCTGGTATAAGGAAATTCGCGTTTAAGGTTTTTGTTTGATATGGAGTTGAGTGCCTCTCAGTTGGCTCTGTGCAAAGAATATTCATGTATAGCAGTATTTTTTAATATCACTTCGATGTAGTTGCACTTTCACTAATGCTTCTCTCAATTTGATAAGAAATAAGAAGTGAACGAAAAAAGTGATACTCGATAGATAAAAACGTTAAAGCATGCAATAAGTTGAATGGGCACTGACTCAAAATGTTTGCATCTTTTAACATAATGGCATCAATATAATGGTGCCATATTATTAAATAATGGCAACGACTGAATTTAGTCAAATAAGTATTACCACAACAGTAGTTCTTTCTTTTTTATATCTATATCAAGGCTTACACAACTGCGCTCACTAATATTTTCTTACCATAAAACCTAACATCAACACTAACTATAAAATCACTTTCAAATCACTCTAAAATCATACCCATTTCATACACAAAATTCATTTCGAAAATAACATTCAAGAATATGAAGTGTCATGTGTTTAGAGTTTTCACTCATATTTCATAATTTTTAATCGTAATTGACTTTTAAACATGATTTCAATTTTATGATAGAATATAAATCTTTACGATAAGTAAGAAAAAAATTGATGATATCACTCATCATTAAAGGCTCAAATGAAAGTCAGATTAAAATGTGTGGCATCTCATATTCAAATGAACAAACGTTTCTGTAATTTCTTTCAAAGTCCAAATATTTTGAGCTCAATTTTCAATTGAAAGCTAAATTAAACTTAACTAATACTTAGTGGCAGATAAATGATCGTCTATTTCCGCAAAATATGAAAGTTATTGTAGATTTAAAATGAAAGACCTCCATAAGGACACCATTATATTCAACAAAGGCTTGAATACTTAACAAACTTTTCTAATTTATGATATGCTAATAAATTTTGCAACGAGTAATGTTTTATGCAATCCATTTTTAATTTGAATTATTAACTTGAGATTTAGATAAAAGTTTTTAGAAAATGTTTACTAAAATTTCAAAACATTACATTCCGACCTCTAGTAAAGATTTAGAAACTCAAAATAGGTTAACACGAGAATTTGCATAGAAATGATAGCAAAACTCAAGTCTTATTATCGCCTGTATTATAGCCGTTGCGAAATGTAATTTTTACTTCAGCTGAAAAGTATTATAAGCTTTGTATTCGCTAATTATTTAAATAGTCCGCAAGAGCTTTAAACGATAAATCTCTGCATCATTAATGTTTTATCATATGTTAAGTTTTGAAATAAAATACTTGTGTTTAGCACGAGTTGGCGAAAAAATAATTTCAAGCGAAGAGAAAATTTCATTTGATTAAAGACTGCATGAATTAAAAGTCTGGAATAATTAATTAAAGAGTGAAAATATCATAAAAAAGTTTTAGTAGAAAATATCGATTATTTTTCTCCTAAAAAGGATTGGATTTTTCATGTACTGTTTTGTCTTAAAATCATTATTAAGAAGTATTAAAAACTAGTTTTTATTATACAATGAGAATAATTTGGAGAAATACATGACAATTTATCAACGCAAACGTTGCATATCTTATTCATGCTTAAGTTCAGTGTCTTATTTTTTGCTCTGTTTTATTTAAATAAAGGAATTCTAAAATTTGAATAAAGCTATAAATTGAGAAAGCAGTGAGATATTGGAGGTAAGCTTGAAAAAAATAAAGACAAAGAAAGATGATTGTAAATTGTGTTTTGGTGTCTCATGTTGAGCACATAAATCACATCATGAACAACACTATGTAAAGTATGTATTAAAGAAATGAGAAAAAGGCAAATGTTATACTGCCTAATGCTTCTGAATTTCATAGTATTTTGTGTTTCAATCATTTCCTTTACATTATCTTGTGAACAGTCAATTCGATTTAAGGATAAATTTTTTGAAGAAAAAAAATTATATGAATTTTCTGTCTGCTGTAGAAAACATTAGATCGTTCTAATAGTGTTTCCAAGAAATTTCAAATTGCTATAAGAGCTAAAGCAGGACCAGAAAGTAATATAAACTGAAGAGTACCTCAAAAATAAATTGACTGTAGTTTGAAGTATAATATTAAAAACATGAAAAACATTTGGCGCTGATCTGATATTAATGTGAAAGCACATGCGAGTGTCTATTTGTGACTCACACCTATTTTATCTTCATCAAAGTAGGATCAGTGAGAGGTGATATTATGTTGCTTTCATAGTGCATTCAAATGATGATCGACTCTATTTGAGGTGAAATCATCAAAAATACTAACTTATCAGAATCTTTCTTACGATCAAAATACTTTCATACCAAAAAATCTTGTCATGCTTTACTTTCTTTATAATCATTTCTTTTTTACGATGGATTTAGTACTAAATATAAAGCTAGACCTAAATTGCAAAGAGAGTCAAATAGACTAGTTTTTAGATTATTTTGAGAGATTCTTTAAAATAAAAGGAAATATAAGTTTGAAATCTACTATATTTATATGAAATTTCAGTTCTTTTTTATCAATCATGCAGAAAATTATAGCAGAAATAGAACTTTTTTCACTGAAAAATAGAAACTTTATCATTACTATAAGGAATGCGAACTTAGAATCGAGACTATAGTTCATTTCAAAAGAAAACTGTTTATCTCATATATCAAAACTGCGGACCCCCACAAACAAACTCAAAAATATGGCGCTTTCATAAGAAACAACATTAAACTCTAGATTTTTTATAAAAAGGGAAATAAAAAATGTATAAAGTGTGACATAATAACTAACTTGCGAGAAAAGTGGCGGAATCGAGAGATAACACTCGAAAAATATTCAAACTGAAGACAGTTATACATTGAATCAATAAATTGTTATTTATGAGATTGAAAGGGATCTGATTTTTGAAGTTTAAATTGGATGAACACCTAGAATAGATTGGTTTAGCTGTTAATTCCGTCACTGTTTATAATATCGAAATCTGCGCCTTTCTCTTTCTCTAGCATTTCATCCTTAGATCTGAGCCAAAGTGGGATTTATTGTTGAGTTTTTTCTCTTTCTTCTCTTTCTTATATATATTTTGCTCAGTGATCGGAATTGGAATACAGCAGCACTCGAATGATGCCTTATATAAATAAAAGCAAGATATAAAAGCGATCCGTGATTTTTCATCCATCATAAAAAAAAGTCGTACTTAAAGCACTATTTCAAACTCAACAGATGCGATGCCAACTTTAAATTAATAGATTGGTTTGAACTGTATTTTATGGTTTTCGTTTTTCTGTCACATCTTTAAAAACGTTGACAATATTTAACAAAATCGGCGCTTTTCTCTACCAACAAAATTGATTATTAATTTATTTAGAGAAAAAAATTCATTAATTATATGAATTATTCTGTTTAAAGCTCTACAAATTAATCAATTATTTGTTTTACCCATAAATCTTTCATTTATATATACTTTATAACTCTTTGATTAATAATTAAATGACAGCCAATTATTTTGAAACAAATTACTCGAGAGTTTAACTGAATAGCTATTCATTGAATAAAAGGCCATCTGATGAACAGAATTACTTAATCTTTAATTATCTGAAAATAACTCATTTTGATCTAAAGGATTGAAGAAAAAATGCAACATATATCATATGACTTAGTAATGGATTTTTGTTTGGGAGCAAATAAATGAAGAATATGGCATAGAATAGCCAATTGGAATGTTTTGCTGAATATTATTTCCACCATAAGCTTTCATAGAAAACTGCATGAATAAAGGATGACTTGAGTGTGATAGCGATTACATTTTTCTTATTCAATCACCGAATGGATTCTTAGGATGAGAATCATTCAAACACTTTCTCAATGTCAACTTCAATGCCTTTTGTATCGACCGAATGATCGTTCAAAGAATAATTTATATTATCGTCGATTCATAAATATTAGTTTTTAGTCAGTAATGATTAGTTATCGCAACACTTTTCTAGTAATTCTATATATTTCTCTCTTTTCAGAAATATTAAACAACTTCTGATTCTGAAACATATACTGTATAAAAATTGTTAAGACAAGAAAAAATTTCCTTTTATAATAAAACATATTTTTTTTATCAATAAAAATTGTTTTGAAAACAAGTTAGATTTAACGAAACATAAGTTTTATGATATGATAAAAGTTTTGGTGGAAAAGATTGATACAGGTTTTACTGGCGGTGATGTCCAACTTAGGAAATGAGTGCGACAATGGCTTATATGGATGTGTCAACGCTTGAACGGCTACAGATGTTACCCAAAAATATACGCATCTCATCAAATAAACCAAAATATAGAAGTCGTTCAAGTTGTTAATGCAATTGAATCCCATTGAAACAAATGGCAAAGTAGTAGAAATATTATAGAAATATTGTCTCAAAAGCATTATTAAAGTATGAAATCCAGAAGTATATGGCTTTATGTGCTTAAAGTTTCACGGCTTCCACATTTTATTTGGTTTATTATATAAATTGATGGAATTGTTTTTGAAATAAACTCTTCAAATAAATGAGAAATAAATTCTTTGAAGAAATTTTAAAGTCTGTGAAATTCTCTTCTGTTTTTACAGTCTTCACAAACTTAATATAAAATTACAACAAAAAATTCTTTGAGATTTTATTTCTCTGAACTCTTGTTAAAAACCATATAAGCATTAGTTTCGGTGCATTTCAGTGAAATTTCTTCAAAAACTACTTCACGGAACGGAATGCTTCCGTTTAGTCGAATTTTTTCTTTGAAACTCTGAAAAACCTTCAAAAAAGTATTGAGTCTCACCCTTAGCGCAAACATAAATATAATTTGATTTATCATTTGCTTCTGATCCAAAACATGACTTAAAATTGTAGAAAAGATTGAAAGCAGAACTTTGAGGTGTCAGTGATTATCTTAAATAAATCATTTTTCCTTAAGACTTGAGAGAAGTTGTATGTAACAGAGCTTTCACTCTAATTGATATCCAACTTTCTAATGG
>JAQFZT010000132.1:0-38365 GCA_034696325.1 Camisiidae sp. | reverse complement strand
CAACTCCAACACCAACGCCTAATTTAGTTATATTTTAAATTTTCAAATTTATTCATTTTAATCATACAAAATAAATTAATAAATAAAAGAAAAAATTACTAGAATATTCATCTTATTTGTTATACTTCTTGATATTTTTAAATGATTACCTGTTAACAAAGTGTCTTTTTTATCTAAACGGATACTGAAAATCTGATTTATTTAATAAGATGACAGATTAAAGACAAAAAATAAAATTAAACATAATTTTTCCTCAATTCAATTGACTCGATATTTTTCTCCAGTCCTTAATTAAATAGAGATAGAATTAAATACTATTAAATCATTCATACTTGAAGTCATAAAACTAAACATTTTCTTTCATTATTATTAGTAATTCAAATAACACGAGAGCACAGAAAGTGATACGTCAATCCTCTTGACATTTCATTAGCAAAAAGAAAGAGAAAAAAATATTTTAATTACTAATCATATTCAGTAATAATAACTCTTAAAACGCGAGAGAGAGAGAGAGAGAGAGAGAGAGAGAGATCCTTAAAGAGCACGCGAATCATGAGTAAAGATATATTAATGTCTATCTAAGAAATATAACAAATTAAAACTGATGTGAATTTTTTCCTGACTTATAACATAACGCAATTTCTACACAACTTTAAAGCATTAATTTGTTCGCTTAACTTTTGAAAACCTAAACTTGAAAAATAAGAAAGAAGTAATTCAGAGGCAGGTGTGCACTCAATTGATCTCCAAACTGAAGCCCTAACAAAAAGTCGTACTTATGTCGGAATGAAGGCTGAGAGCAAACTTCTAGTGGCGCCCAAAAAATGTCTTTTGAATGTTTATAATCATTTATTACTAGATTGAGAGACGCGTGCAATGGCTTTAAGGCATTAAAATGAGAATAAAGAGAATCTGACTTTTTTTTATTCTAGCTCTCTATCAGTCACTCACACACACACTCGCACACACTTTTGAAGTGAATTCTCACTTTTGACTTAAGGGATAGTAGTTTTAATCACGAATATTATACATTCTTAGAGAAAAAAATTCCTTTAAAATTCATTAAATAGCTATTACTAAGGCTTTAGGTTATAATAATCTAATAAAACGTTTCAATCCATTACTTATTTTCATGAATAATTCCAATAAATAATATAATAATTTTGCTTAGTTTTTAATTACATGAATACATGATTTAACTATAAATTTCATTAGTTATACAAATATTTTCTTTTCCTTTTATTACATTTCAAACTGATATCTAAATCAAGTTTCGTATGAACAAAATATTTCCATTAAAACTATATATAAATTATTCCGAAAGAGTTCATGAAATTTAAGGTCAAGTTTGAGTTCACTTTTCATTATCAATACATAAAAACTAATGTCATTCTCATTAGACATAATAAATGTCTTAATTATTTTGACGATTCATTAATTGTAATTAAACTGTTTCTTCCCTGAACTCAATTCTTAATTGACTTTAGAAAATGATAGAATTTCTTTTAAATTACTGATAGAGTTATTGGATTACTCTTCACATGTTATTCTTGATATCTGACTGATGTCAATGTGACGGCCGGCGGAACTCTTTAAAGCATTATTAATTGAAATCATAATCACTGAGAAAAAGCCAATCATTTAATATAATAAAAGCTATAAAGAAATCTAGTCATTGATTAACTGAATGACATTAAAAGTTCTTTCAATTCATTTTCATAGCTTAAACTACTTTCAACTCCAGTTTTTCACTAGAAAACCAAATTTTTTGCAATAAAAATGAATAATTTTTCAACAGTTACTGATAGTGAACCCTAAAATTTTCTCAAAATGAGCATAAGGAAAGTGTATTTGAAAATTAAAAGAGAATAAAATATAAAAAGTTGGAAAAAATTTTATATCAGAATTTTTTTTACTGATCTTATTAATTGAAATCTGTTTCAAATTTGAGTAATTTATTAGCTGTTGATAAGATCTGATGAATTAGTACTCATTTTCTAAGAGAAATTTTTTGATAAGTTATTTCTCGCTTTCTTTTGAAACCGAAAACTATACTTAAAGCTAATGATTGAGTAAAAATTTAACAAAACTGTTGGCCTAAAAAAAAGTTTTTTAATCACTTTTTCTAAGTAACAAAAAATAGTTTCTTATCTTTTGCTGTGTAATAATGGGTGGCCTTCTTCTGAAGAACTGCTAAGTATAGGAACACTTATTTAGGAAGAAAATGATAATACAAATGATCTTTTTAAATGATAAGACACTCGGAGTCCAGTCTTTCAAAAATTCTCACATTATTTTTATTTGAGAGGCTCTGATGAAAGTGACTGATCTTTTAGTTTTATGCATTAGGACTAAGAGTATAGACATTGCAGAAACTGAAAAATCTAGTTTTTTTTCTAGTAAATCCCCATTTCCTTTTTCTCCAAATTTTACAAAATCATTTCCAAAATTTTGGCAACTTTTGTCCAGATCTAATGTTAAAGTACTTTCAGAATGATAACTATCTAATAGTCAATTATTTAGAAATTCATTCATTTTATTCATTTAGAAATTATAATTAGATGTTAAGGTTGAGGGAGAGAGAGAGAGAGAGAGAGAGAGAGAGAGAGAGAGAGAGAGAGAGAAATACAATAAATCATTCTTTTCTTAAAGCATTTTACTATCAGTTGTCAGATAAGCTTTCATTAAAGGGTAAGAAAAATATTTTGACTTCTGCTTAATGTTAAGAAAAAAATTCATGTTATTCTTACTATAACAAAAATAGGATTTTTTCAACATCTCGTAAATCTTATGGAAACATGCAATAAAATATTCAAATTTTGCAATAAATTGCTTTTAAATCAGTTTTAACTATTAATTTATTTATCAAGTTTTTAAACTGTACCGAAAAATTGACCTAAGAACATTTTAAATACCAATTGATTCAAAACAGCGTAGTTTCAAAGTCTTATTGAATTTATGTTAATTGAAATATGCTTTTTATTTAGGTCTCATTTCTTCAAAACTGAAAAAGTTATTTATATTTTTCTGTAAGTGGTTTAAGTCATTTTCAAAAATATATACCTTTTTATTACCAGTACTTATCGAAAACTTTTAAAAAATTTATTATCATTCAGTTTTCTTAGCTAAAAAGGCTATCATTTTACAAGTTTTTGATATCTTTAGAGCCTTTCTTCTTAAGGGCTATAATTTAAGACTTTAAAAAGCTATTTATTATTTATTTTCTTTTTGAAAAGTTTGTCTATACTTTCAAACTGTACGACAGTTTTAGAATCGATTTCCATAAAAAAAAGTACTTAAAAAGAGAGTTTTCTGTCCAAAGAGTGGTTTTATTACATTTCTCACTGTTTGCTTTAAAACTCGTTTGTTTTTAAAAAATTTGACTGTATTTTAGTTTAAAAACCGCTCTTTTAGTTAAAGATCATTATATTGACCACCTTTTGCAGATCCAAAATCTGGACCAAATTTATTTCCCTATTATTTTCTGAAATTAATTTTTAACCTTAAAAAGAGAGGGCTTTTGTATGACAATATCATATTCAATCCTTAAAACATATTTTGTTCATTATAGCGATTTTGAGTTGCTATGAAACAAATTATCCAATACGTTCATTATTTTCTCGCAAATACTACTGTAGGATACAAAGTGTGAGATTTTATTAATATAAGAAAAAAAGAAATAGTTACACAAAATAGCGTCCAGTTCAATATTCTCAGTTGGACTGGATTTATATATTTTGTCTCTCAAAACTAAACTGTTCTGTCAAAAAGAGGATCGTTGGTCACCCTTATGATAAGCATCAGCATTAACTTCGATTAACTTTATTTGAATGTTGACTTTGGTTGCCTAAAGGGCTCATCTAATGGCTAGTGTTCGCGAGTCTCAAACTTTTTTTATGACTTTTGCAAATGAAAGAACTCTTATTTAGTTTTTTAAAATACAAATATCCCTCAATTTCAAAGCTAAATATTTTTTTATCTTGATATTTAAATTTTGGGAAAAATATTTGCAAAGAATTAAAAAGTTTAAACAAAGTTCAAAGAGAAAAGTTTTACAAAATTATGAGTTATGCTCAAAGACATGAGTACTCAAACCGACTAAAATCTTGATTCAGATAAATTATAATTTCATTCAACGCCTCTTAACGTCATATAATCTTCAAAAAAAAAATTGGAAAACTCAATGAACTTCAATTTTAATGAGAATATCAATAATTAGTCGAAAGTGTGATTTAAATTAAAATAATTTTCGTATATTTTATGCCTGAATAAAATGTTAAATAAAACTGAGTGAGAAATTTTCCGCCAAATACTAGCATATAATCAGTTTCAATTCATCTGTGAAAAAGTTGATGCAGAAAAAGATACTATCACTTGACAATCAAATGACTACCTATAAGATCAAAAACTTATTTTTAATAACCCGTATCGATAAGAGTTGACTAGAATTAAGTATGATTTCGAAGAGCAGTGGCGTAAAAGTATTTGAAAAAAGTATTTTCTCAAAGTTCATTTGATATTTGGATAATTATGATTAACATTGAGCTAAACTAAGTTGAATTCATATTTTTTTAAAGCTGTTAATAAGAATCAACCCTAATATAATTCATTATAATATTGTTGACCGAATTCTTTACAGTTTTTCTATAAATATATAAAAATATTAAATAAAAACTCTGTTATTTGTAATTAGTTATAAAATATATACAAAAAAGACTTTCCACATAAAGCAGTTATTAAAATAAAAACAGTTTTTTGAATGGTTATAGAGAAACCAGAAGCTTTTCTTACAGTTTTTGGATACAATTTGATTCAGGCGTTCAAAATGGAAATCTTTTAAAATTTAATAGATTAAACTTTGATCCAATTTATATTATATTTTATCAATAAATAATTCATAAATAAACTGCATTTTGTAATAAATTTTTGACTGAGACAAAGGGTAAGTCTCACCCTTCATTCCACAAAACCATTGAGCAAATATAACTCAAATAGAGTTACGCCACTGTTTTCCTTGAAATAAATCATGTTAATTTATGCTAAACTCTATCAAATTTTTAAACAGCTTTTCAGAGGAAAAACTTTTTGGAATCATTTATCAAATATTGGGTGAGAGGGAGGAAGAACTACCTTAAAGGCAACAGAGCTCAAGTCATAAAACAAGTCTATTCTTTTGCGAAATTGTTTTCTTAAACGTGATTCTCAATCACGTGTTGAATACTTTTTCTAAATCTGATCGAATTTTATTGAAAGACATTTTTTATATTTCTTATCTTATAATTATCCGAAGGGTTGGATCTGAACCAGCCCTCTTTCTCTCTCACCTAATTAATGGTTTATCAATAGATTAATTATTTCTATTTTTCAGGTAATAATAATTTATGTTAATTATAATTTTCATAGAATTAGTAATAATTAAAAAAATTGATCGCATATTATAATTAATCTCTTTATTGAAGTGTTACGTGTGTGTTGAGAGAGACAGACAAAGAGGGAATAAAAAATTCATTATTAATTCAAATTCAAATTAAGATTAAAAATGAGGTAAATTAAAGCTAATAAATATTTTCTCTCAGACAAAATTTTAATCAGTTTTAACAGAAAAACAGCAGAATTAATATTTTCGATTTTAGAAGATTTCATATTAGTCTTCCTTTTGTGAGATTAATATTTGTATATCGAATATGAGTTCATAATCAACTCATTTGTCACAAATAATAGAGAAAATTTACTGAAAAAATACCTGCAGACATACGAGTATTGAAACGCACAACATATGAGCCCAATCTTAAGTCTTTGACCACTAAACCAAACAAACCATCCAAATAATAACCATTTAATAACTGCTTCTATTTGCCAGTCGAGTGCGAAGTATTAACTTTTTCTACATTGTATTCCTTCGGCATCGTATTAAATATATTTCTTAAGCAATTATTTCAATATTCAAAACAAATCAAATCAAATTTAATTGATTGGAAAAATTATAAATTAATCGAAAATAATTGCATTAAATGTGAGAAAGAATTGAGCCTTTAATCAAATACATTAATAAAGAAATTCTTTTCAGATATAATACATTTTTTGCATAAAATTTTAAAATCAATAATAATTTTTATTATTCATTGAATAGAATCAAAAAAGATTGAAAAGTTAAAAAATAAACAATCTGTAAACATATGTTTAGTAGCTTTAGTTAATTAGTTTTTTTTATTTTTTCCGCCTTAAAATTGAATGTTTTTCTATCAATTAAATAAATTGTTACTTAAATATAGATTTATTCTGTGATTGAAAATTATATAGATTTGATATGACTTCAACTTTAACACATTGAAATTTAATAATTGAATTAAATTTGAATCATATTTGAAGTATGAAAAACTTAAACTTTAAAACAATGACTTTTTCGTGCTTTTCTACTGAGCGCTGCAATACCTCAAACCTCTCACTCCATTCGCAAAGAGAAGCATTCCTTTAATAAAGAATTGAGTCAACAAATAATTAAAAATTCAGTAGACATTGAAATTCATTTATTAAGTCCAATAGAAATATTTTGTTTGATAAGAAACAGATATTTTAATTATTATCTCGTTTTCTAAGAGATCAATTCTCGTTCTCTTTTACATTCTCATGCGAGGTATTGCAGCGCTCAGTAGAAAAGCGATCAAAAGTTAAAGTGAAAAAGTTATAAACAATAAAATACAGGTATATTTTATACTCAGCCTCACTATCGAAAAGTAGACAAAGTTTATACCTCACACTCGAATGTAAAAGAGAAGGAGAATTGGAATAATAATATGAAATCTTCCATACTTTGAACACAAGTTATTGAAATAATTGAAAAATAGGAAGGATCTGTCAGCAATAGATCGATTGCTCATTCAATTTTTGCTATTCATTGAAATTGTTTGTGCATATGAAATGACAGTCAAAGAGCTCCATATGAATCATGTAAATAGTTAGACATGAACTATGGCATCAAACATGAATGGCCAATACAGCCAATATAAAAGTAGTTAAAAATACAAAAATAGCTATAGATATATTGTTACCTTATAAAAGACAACAGTTATGAAGTTTTTTCATTACATATTCCAAAGAAGGACAAAATACTCGACAGTACTTGTTGAAGACATAGCTTAAGGGCTTCTCTAAACAGCCCAAGACTAAGACATCGTAAACTAGCAGTAAAAATATTAAATACTTTAAAACTACTGTATTTTTGCCTTGTATCTCATTAGTAAACTTTTCCGTTCCTTTTCAAAATTTATAACTAGTTTGCAATATTGTGTTGAACTCCTCCCTCCTCTGTCTAGTTCTTTATACTCCTTATAATCATACTTTGCTTATAATATACTTTTAAACTATATTCGATTCACCACTTAATTCATACGAAGTTTTTAAGGTGTTTTGCAGTGGAAAATCTGTCACGAATCATGCAAAACACATATCCTTTTTTGATCGCAATATTAAGTTCACGATCCATAAGATTAATGATAATGAAAATTAATAATAATAAATTTTCTAAAAAATTATTGTTTCAATTTTTCTCTCTATTCCTCAGACTTAACGTTCAATTCAATGAACTTTTGAATAGTGTAGAACATAAGCTAAGCTTGAGCTATGTTTAACAAGTTGATCTCAAGTTAAAGCTCGAAGAATTTTCAATAAGCTCAGGTTCTTTCATGAGAAGCTAAGCTCTAGCTCAAGGTTACAGTTGTGAGCTTCTGTTTCCTCAAATTATTTAGAAACAAAAGCAAAAATATTTTGATTTTGATTTTAAAATTTATTTGTAATCTTTTCATAAAATGGGAGATTCAGAGTTTCTAACTAAATCATTAAGTTTTCTAAACTTCAATCTACTTTAGGTATTCAATTTTTATCATACAAATTGTGAAGAAAAATTGTAATATTTTTAACAATAAGCTCGAGGCTAAAGCTCGTTAGGGTCATAAGCTCTAACCATAAGTTAAGCCTCTCCATTAAAAATGAGCTCAAGCTCTCACAATATAAGCTCTACAATACTTTTGAAACACTATAACTTTTATCAAATTTGGAAATTTCATTAGAAATTTGTATTCATATCCATTATATATAAGTCCTAAAACTTCCACAGAATTATCATAAACTGATTAAAATATTATAAGAAATTCAATTAAATTTCACTCATTTTCATCCATCAAATTTTTTTTACCTAAACTCAGTTTATTATCAGTTGAAAAATTTTGTTTCAATTTCGCTTAACTGCTAAAAAGTCATAAATTAATCTCAAATTTATTAAAATTTAGTTTCTGTTATCTTTATTACAAAATATGTTGACTTTAATTTTCTTTCCACAGCTCTTCTGTTAAGTTTTTTGGATATTATGTTTAAAAGATGTGATATTTTTAAGTCTTATCACAAATCAAATGTAAACTGTTTTAACAAATTAGCTGAAAAAATAAGTTTAAGGTTAATTAAATTCAGATTTAACTTAGAAGTTCATCATTTATAAAACACTAGATTACAAATAATCTTTTATTTAATTCATAAAACATACGAAAGAAGAAAGTTTTTAAACTACTATTAGCTGTACAAAAGTTTAACTTAAGTTTAGATCTAAAAAGTTTTGGACTTTTAGAGGAAGAAAATCCTAAAACATCTCATGAACTATTGATAAAACATAAGAAAATCAGAGTCAGTGCACCTCAAAAGTCATGTATTCTGTGTTAAACTTCAAAACTTGACATATGATATCAAACGTATTCACATATAAATCTTCTCTTTTGGATCAAATAAATTGATCTTTAGATCAGAAGCCTATTCAAGGATCACGACTTCATAGATATATAATATTTCAAAAAATAAGCTCAAAACGATCGGAGTCTTGAAAGTATTTTTCTCTCTAAAAGGTATCCGAATTATCTTCAATTTAAATCTAAATAATTATTTTAATTATTGATCAATTTTTTTCAATTGATATCATCTCTAAAACTACTTATTAAGCACTTATAAAGATATTAATATCTATAATATTAAAGTATCATTCATTTGATGTCAATTATTATTTATTTTTATTGCTCTGATTCTCAAAAATGATATGATATATAAGTATGAAAAACTATATGAGTTGTTTATATTCTTCATACTTTTCAAGAGGAAAAATAGTTGTCATAAAATATCATAAAAATTCTATATATTATAAAAGCGATAATCAATTATTGATGTTTCTTTTCTTTTAAAGATTAAGTTAAATGATAAGGAGAAATAATTTGGACATAAAAATTTACTAAGACATAGATCTGAGTAATTAAAGCCCCGAAACCAATTGGAATCTCATAGTAATTCGTCCTTCTAATCGCTTCCTATTTAAGAGTCAGTCATTTTTTGCAATTATATCATTTTGATTAAAGACTTATCAAGTTTAAACTCAAGTACTTTAAGCACAAATAATTTGCCAAACAAGACATCAATTCCTCGATTCATTAGAAAAGTATCTCTGAAACAAACTGGAAAAAGTTAACTCAACTGCTGGTTCTTAAAGCAGTTACAGTCGAAACTAAATAAATGACAAATTGAAATAAATTTGAATTCAGTTGAATTGTTATTAATGACAGCGAAAAGCTGATGAAAAAAATATTTAAAATTAAAAAAGTTCAAAATTTGAATATATTTTTAGCTTAAATTTATTATTGACCAAAAATGACAATTTATTTGTGTTAAGTGTTGAACAGCATTGAAATTAATTATCAATATTGTCATTGTTTGAGTGAGAGATGAATACTAATTAATGAGTTTTTATTTTATCATTTTTTAACATAATATGTTATATGTCAACCGAAATACAGTCTGACCCCGATTATGGCAAGTCGTCGGGGCTCTGAAAAATAGTTGCCATAATCCGAACTCACATTGAGAATGCTCAAATTTTTCACATATTTATTATATAGCTATTTTGTCTTCATTTTTCTTAATTTTTAAAACTACTGTAATTGCTTTGCTTATAATCTTTAAATCTTTATAAATTTATAATTTTTTGTCTTATCATCAATTAATTTGATGATTTTGTACTTGATTTTTAATGAAATATAAGACCGCTTATGTTTTGTAGACATTTTCAGCCAAAATAAAAGAATACTATAATATAAGGAATTTTATTATTCAAATAAAATAATGCTAAACCTAGCAGTTTAATTTATTTGCCATAATCAAGATACTAGTAATGCTATGCGGGCTTTTCTATAATCGAGGTTTTGCTATAACCTTTGTTGCCATAACCGGTGTCAGACTGTAACTGTATATCAGATTTAAAGTCTCTATTAAGAGATATTCAGCATTATTCAGAGCATGTTTTTTTCAGTCTTTTGTTTTTATGTGGTTTCGATTAATCTCTTTCTTTCTCACTTCAAATGAATTTGAGCTTTAAAACTAAACTGAAAAACAATTTAAAGCCTAACATAAAAAAAATTAGCTCCGATTGGAATAGAGAAGAAAAGTGAGAAAAGTCTGAATGAATGACTATAAGAATATTCACAGTTAAGAGAGAAATGTTAGGCAACAGAAAAAACTACGAGACAAATAAAAATAAAGACCACTTTTTTCATATAATTCAAGATAAATAAAAAGAGTGTATGACTGAGAAAGAGAGACAGGAAATAAAACGCTGCGAGCGATGAATCGTAAGAAAATGATCGAAAAAAGAGAGAAAAAATTCGTGAAAGAAACTCAAACATAAGAAAACTATGACAAAAGTGAAGGAAAAGACATGCTTTTACTGTATTTGTTGGGAAATACATCATGTTTTTAAGTGTATGTTTTATTTTTTGAATGACTTTTTTAGGTGAAAGTGTTTGTTTTTCTGCATGTATTCAATGTATTTTTATTTGAAATTTAGTTTTAGTTTTATTCTTAGAACACCATAATTTCTTGTTTATTTAACGCTATATATCAAGAAAAAACTTTCTTATTAAAAGTTTTTTCATTTTACAAGCTATTAATTAAGCAAAATAATTAAATAATTAAGTCGAACGAAAAAGACAATAAACTATGAGTTTCTATCATATCTACCAGTTATTTATTTGGCGACAACTGAAATAACAAATATTCAATTTGCCTAAAAGTATATTTATCTATAATATGTTAGTTTTAATTATATTCAGCTAATTATAATGTGAGAAAAGAATAATAATATTTTAATGAAATTTACCGCTTGGGATATAAATTAATTATTTATTAATCTTTTGGGATTTGCGTTTCCAGAAGTGGAAAAATTTCTGTCAAACAATTTCTATGAATTGCTTTTAGTTTTAAACTTTAACCTTAAAAAGACTGCATTACAAGTGAATCGACAGTTTTTTCATTTTGGGGTAAGAGATGGACAAAATGTTTGAGAATTTTTGTGTCAGAGATTCTCTGATCGATTCATAGTTTATTTCGGATAATTCTCATGATGTTATTCGAAGTTTATCTCTTAATCGACAGAATTTTGAATTGATTCGAGTAAATAGCTTTCGGATCAATTACTGAAACTTGAAATAGGATAAACTTTTTCCAATTAAATTCTGCTGAAACAGTGGAACTTAGTAATGGATTAACTCAAGATAACGCTGCATACCTTACGACTCATTGACAATTTTTCCTATTCATTCCAAAAAAAATATTGAATTTTTTTCTATACAAAAATTGAGATTAGCAACCGCTTATTAAATAATAAATCAACATTTTATCATTCAGTTATCGAAGTTATTCAAAGTAAATGAAGGGTTTTACTAAAACAAAATTTTCTTGTAAGTTCTTATTATACCTCAATTTTCAAAGATTGTAAAATAATTATTAAAGAACTATCAAATGTTTAAAATGAAGGTTAGTTTTATAATTATTGGTCTAAAATTTATTACCCGATAAAGATAATTTTTAGAATCCAGACTTTGCATCTATTCAATATATTTTAATCAAAATATTCTTTTCCCAAATCATTGATGAATTTGTTGCAACTCTTTCGTGATTTGGATGGAAAATTGATTATGAAAACTCACATTTGAAATAGAAATGTAGATTTATCATGAAGTCGTAATTTCGCATCCATTTCATATCAATTGAGTCAAAACAATATAATTTACGTTGAAAAAAGAGAATCTATGTATATTCTTATTTGTCGTTTGGGTAATCTTGAAGCTTTACAAACTTCAACAAATCTCAAAGCTGAACAAAATGTTTCAAAATCATTTTTTTCACTGTTTTTTTTATAAAAATATTTCCTTATCTTCAAATTTTTAATACTTAATAATCTTAAATAATGATATACGAAAATTACATTTCACATTAAAAGCTTGTTAATTGAGTACTTAAATAGTTTTGTAAAAATTTACGAGAAGTTTTCGAGAAATTTTTAATAAAATTAGTGCGTTATATTAATTTGTTTCGTTAACTGTTCAAAACGCAAGCAAATTAGTGAAAGTATCTGGTTCCTTAATTTTTCTTAAAACTGGTTCCTTAATTTTTCAAATCAAAACCTGAATTGTCCGATGGAAAACAGGACGGGTGGCCAACCTAATGATCTAAGTATTTGAACTGAATACCAAAAAAATGGTAGATACGAATAACGTTTTTACTGAAAAGGGTTTCATTTGCAACGTTTTAAAAATATAACCGTAAACTATAAAAACAGCTTAACACAAACATAATTAATATAAATTCACTATTATTATTATCATTATAGGGTGTGAGAAAAAGTAAACCATTGCACACATATTGTAGAGCCAAAAAAATTAATTTATCATTAGATGCTATAAAAAGGAGTGAATAACACTCTATAATATTATTTGATATCAACACGATGTCGCATAACTGGTGAAACGCACATTTAATAATTCAGATCTCATTGAATTATTAGCTCAGCTTTTTTTTAATTTACTTGAATATGTTTTAGCGCCTTATATTCATATTTAGCATGCAGTATATACTGTCTATTAATGCGTGCAGTTCTTAATTCATTATCTTTCGCGATGCAGTACAGCGTTAAACACCTATTTATGCGATTTTTGCCTCTCTTTCTTTCACTATCTCATAGCTTGCTCTCAAAAACCCTTTCATTTTCTTCCCTCTAATATGAAAGTATTTATTACTTGTTATCAATTTAGCCCACACTCGGATGAGTTCTAGAGATGTTGGGACTAAATGAGAGTCGACTTATCATACAATATATATAATGAGCAACCCTTTCTCTTCCCCTTTTTGTGAAAACTCATGGAGTTTTGCAATTTTTAGCTTCAATTTTGAACTCTTTCTAATTATGTTGAGCTCTTTACTCATTTCCTATTTCATAAACTTATGCTTTTTAAAATTTATTTCATATAAAAACTCTTATTTTCTCGATTTTTCTAATACCAAAAAATATTTATTTGAATAAAATCTAAAAATATAAAATTTTATATTACTTTCTTAATCAATTGGTTTATTGAACTGATATATTAAGTCATTTTTCTGGTGATTCAAAATAATATTTCTATTGATGATAAGCATAGTTTAGAGAATAATATAAAATTCATGAATTACACGCCAATAAAAATATGAATGAAGAAATACGTCTTAAACATTGAAAACTCAATTTACAGCTATGAATACTGGGTAGAAGAATACAAATCAGCTTTAAAAAACTCATCAAATTTTCTCTAAAACCTAAAACTTTTCCAAACTATTCATTCGTTCATAGCATACATGTTCGAAAAAATTGACTCAAAACGAAAATTTCATATTTTTTGAGAGTAATTACAAATTATTTTAACACTTAGTATTGTTTGTCAAGTTCTTGTGTCTAATGATAATGTCATTCGTACCGAATGTGTTGACATGGAGTGGACAACAAATATGTGCTAAAATAAGCTGAGAATTGGCGCTAATCTTTTGACAGTTGAATACCCATCAGCTTTTTGGTTAACTTTTACCCAAGCATTACATTTCATTGCATTACAAATAGTCAGACCATGAGATGCTGTCCAATACTTCTTATTTTCTGCCACACAATTAGAAAAGTAAAGATTGGATTAGAAAGAAATCGTTTGGTTCAATACAACACACAAACAGAAAATCAATAAAAGTTTTGCAAACAAAAACTTATAAAAAGTTTCAAAACGTTTGAGTCAAAAGTTTCTCTCATTTTATAATTCCTAGTTATTTGAAACAAAAGTTTTTAAAACAAAAATATTTCTCAAACTTTTATTAGAAAACAAAAATTTAAAATTTAAAAATTCAATTTGATTTATGCATCAATTCTGATTTTCAGATCATTTAGACTAAAATTTTTTAAGAATATTTATTTCAGAGAAAGTATTTCTTAAAAATTATCGAAAAATTTTTTTTTACAAATTCTTTTACAAATTGATTGAAAAAATTTCAAAACGATAAAGATGTTTACTTTGTTTTTTTTATTATAATCGTATTTTATTTACGATTTCTGAATATCTAAATGGCTTCGAAAGCTTCGAGAAAAGATTATTTTTATGGGTAAGTATTCTGAGCAATTGAAGGCAATTATTATGCTATCATTTTTTTCTGGCTGTTACATATCGTCCCGGAACCGGAGGAATAGAGTAGTCCACAAATGCTATGTTTTCAGGCTATTTTCGATTCACATTAGAAAATATTACATAAAACTTCTTATTTAGCTGTTATCGATTCGAAGCTTTTCATATCAAGTAGAAAAATTATTATTTCCAGAAAAATTTATTTCTCTACCATTTTCTGAATTTCAAATGAGAGACAAAAATAGTTTATGAGTGAGAATCAAAGTTCAAGAATTTAATGATTAAATGAGATTTTTATCGTTTCCATTTCTGGGCTTTTTGGGAGTATTTGAGCCTTGATTTTGATAAGAATGACATTTAGCATGACTTTTGTGCAAAGGATTTTAGTCTTGAAATTAGATCTTATGTGAAAATTTTTAGGAACTGTAGCAAAGTTTAATTATCAAATATTTATGTTTATTAATTTTTTTCAACAAAATCTTATTGATCTTTAAAACCATATATGAGTAGACGAGAGTTATAGGGAGTTATCGCAAAATGAGGGGTTCAGTAAAACGGGTTTTATTTATTTGATAAAATTCAAATTTTCAAAATTTTGTGAGTTATTTTCGGATTTTGATTATTGAGCTAAATATTAAGACAACGTATCTTTTTCTAAAATAAAGTTTAAAATAAAATAAAACGCGTTTCATCGGACCACTCACTCTTGCTATGCTCTCTATAACTTTCCTCCATTTCATAAACAGTGAAAACAACTATTGAAGAGAAAATATAAAGAAACTGTAACTCTTTAGCTTTTATTTCAATATGATAGTAATTCTTTGAGATTTTAAAATTTGTATTTATTTATTATCAGAGGATTTTCGAGAACAACTGCATCTGTTTTCAACTCATGTAAAGTTAAAGAAATTTCCTCTTTAAATAAAGATTTCATTTCAGATATGATTCATTAGGATTTAGAAGTCACTGACGTTTTGTAAGTCTCAGACAGTATTTTTTAAAGACTTAATATTTTTCTACTGTTTCACAGCTTTTTCAAAAAAAAAAAATTTCAAATAAAAACTATCCTCATCTCGAAGAATATTTACTTAACAATCCCTTGTCACTAAACTGCAAGTTTTTCAACTCATCATATCGTTATGAAGATAAAACTCTTTAAAATTGTTTATTATGCAAAATATTATTTTTTCAACTCGTGGAGAAACAGAACGACTTTATAGATTATTTTTCTGTCTGTGACATGCAATTGTTGCCATAAATCTTGAAGTTGTCAAAGATTATAAATTTTATAATTTGTGAATCTCAATATTATTGAAGAATTTAGTTATAATAATATTATTTGGAGGTCTTTATTATTTGAATGCCTAATTCGCCAACTATTTAGATACTAAAATAGTTATAATATTGAATCATTGTTGCAAAACAATAATTTTTTAAAAATTTGAACTAAAATTTCTAAAGCTTAAACTTATCAGATGTTGAACATGACTTCAGTTCAACACAATATCAACTTATACACAAGCAATGAGTGTTTAATCTCAATAATTAATAACATTTCAAAACACTAGTTTTGTATTTATGGACATCTCAATCAATAATTATAAATAAAAATCAAAACTTATCAATAGAAAATTAAAATAGAAAACATTTCGAAAGAAAAAAATGCATTAACTTTTGAAAAATATGAAACGCATTTATTAGTTGATTAATTCCTATTGTTTACTATATTCCCCGACACTTTTTAAATACATTAAAAATGAAAATGAACACCGAAAAAGTTATTTCTTATACATTTGAACACAACATAATTATAAAATTGCTGACATATTCCCAACTGATAGAATTGATAGCACTTTTATTTATGCAAATATAAAAAGCAATATATTTAATGAAATAACAACTGATGTATTGCATGTAAAAATGAGATAACCATAAAACAAAATCTTTTTGGCTTAGCTCGCATTTATTCATGAATAGTTGCCTTTAAGTCACATCCGTTGTGAATGAAATGCGAGATTCATTAGACTTTTTTGATGATGCTTTTCATTACATCTCACGGTTTAAGCGAAAACGTGTAGAAAAAATTGTGCTTTATTTGGCTTTTGGTCTCACTTTTTATATTGCTTTCCGGGAAATGCCTATTCGTGACCAAATATAACACATTTTCTGTTACTGATATTGTATGAATTGATATAAAGATAAAAAATACATATTTATTACTTATATATTTTTATCTATTGAAAGATAATATTAAGTTTAGATTATATAAGGATAAAGCCTTATACCGTTATAATAGATATACATAAAGTTTATGAATTAGTATTTAATAATGATGCATAAAAAGAAATTTTTTTTCATCAGAAAAATGATGACAATTTGGGTACTAAGCCCTACTTTGAGTCCAGTTTTTAATTCACTCAAACTTATATTCATATTGAACTTAATTGTAAAATTACAAAAATATCTATTTGTAAAGAATCAATATTTGCTTTTTGAGACAGAGCTGACACAGAATAATACTTTAATCTCATTTATCTGTATAAAAAAGTACTTAAATAATATTTAATTTGATTTTAGTTTTACATTTCAATAGTTTTGATGCAAAAAAACCCAAAAACGCTCTTTGAGTTCAATGTCTTTAGTCTTAATTTAATTTATATTCAATAATAGTATAAAGAAAATATATTGAAATGAAAGTTAGAAAAAATATTTCATTTTCCGAATGGTATTGTATTACATAATAAATGCTTTACAAGTCAACACATAAAGCAAAAATGTGTGTTAAGCCAAATCGATAATACACTTATTAACAATTTATCAAAAGAAAAGGCTTTCGCCTTAACTCTAAATGTATTTTTCTCTCTGACTGTTCTCCAAATATTGAATATTTGTTTGCGAAATGTTTCCGGAATAAAGTTTGAGAGAGTTTCTCAAACTCTAACTTTGGATCTATACCTTCGTATACCTTTCGCTGCAAGTGATATATTTTCTTTGATTTATCGGAAAACATGCATTAAGTTTTCTAACTATTTCATAAAGTGTCATAACTTTATAATTGAATTAAATTGGATATTCATTATAAAGATATTAATTGAAGCCAAATAACTTTTTATTACAACAAAAAGTTTTTCACATATGAACTACGAATAAAACAGAAATTATTTTTCAAAAATATACTCTGAATGACAGATAAAGTAAACCATAAAATTATACAAGTTTTCAATTGAACGAAACACATAATCTCAAAGCTAACCGAAAAGGTTTGTTCAGTTATACAATATCTGGCAATATATATATGTTAGAAACATATCAAGAAATACTAAGATATATAACAAATAGCCTTATCATATAGTATGCTTTCATATATGGATCAGCTGTTTCACAAAGAGCTCAAGTCATAGCTTATATGTTATATAATATATGCCTTTTTTGAAACAGTTGATTCATATATGTATTCAACTATAACTACCATTTTCTGTGACCAAACAATAACAGTTGTGAACCATAACATTATCAGCACTGGAGCGTGAGGTATATTTTGCTGTCGCCTACAGAAGGCTTTCAAGTGAAATAACCAGAAGAAGAAATGCTATTTTATGCAGTTCTGCTTCTCTATTACTTTGACTACTGTACTACTTATTTCTCTTTCTCATTCTTCTTCTTTACACTATTGGCCAACTTTTGGTCTATTAGTTTATTAATTCTTACTCCAAAATTATAGTGCCTTTTGTGTGGCTTCTCTATTATTAGGATTTGATCAAATATTTTTCTCTCAATTGTACTCAAGTTTTACGTTTAATTAGGTTTGAGTTAAGAATTGAAATATGAATTTGTTTTTCTAAATAAAAATAAGAATTTTTAATCTCAAACCTGTTTAACTTATTTAGCGTGAAATTAGTTTATTTTGTAGGGAAAAACCTTTTTGAAAAGCATTTAATGAATCTCATCTAGACTTTTTGCGTCAAATTAATTTGAATAAATTGTTAATCTTCTCAAAATTAACTTGAATTTTCCAATTCGAATATTGTAAAGGGTTTAACTCATGTCAATGGTGAGGAATTTATTTCATTGTAGAATTTTTTCAAGTTGGTTCCATAATTTTCTTTCAAACTCATCATTTTAACCTAATCCTTGAAATTTGATTAAATTATGTCCAATTGAAAAGATGACAGACTTAGTATTATAACTCGTGATATAGTTAATGAATTTTGAATTAAAATGATAAAATACCTGTACATTATATTTTTAAAAACTTTTTGGCAACATTACTCAAGTTTTCATTGTAATGTCTATGACTGACAGACAGATTTTGAATCTATAAACTGTTTCGCCATAAGTTAAATCAGTTCTTTAGAAAAAACGAATCAAAAAATGGGAAGAGCATAATAAATTCAAATAACATTGATTAATTAGTCTGGAACTTAATATGGGTTGAACTTGATAGGTAATTATCTCGTAAGCATATTTTATTTATATTTCAGTATACAAAGGGCACTAACTTTTAACTTTTTTCACACTTAAGAAAAGAAAATCTGTCGGGATTCAAACTTAATTGTATTATTAAACATCAATAATTTTATTAGTAATCTTCATTACAGCTTTTAAATAAGAAAACTAACATTTTAGCCCAATGTCCGCATAAAGCGCTGTCATTACACATACATAACACTATTCGAGTGAGAGAGAGAGAGAGAGAGAGAGAGAGAGAGAGAGAGAGAGAGTGAGTGAGAGAGAACTGACTGTAGTTTATGTTGCATAACAACTAAACAGAAGACTAAAACTGCGATCTTGAAAACTCAAGTCTCGACAGTATATTTCTCTGACTCCAATCATTCGTGATTCAGTGCTCGCGCTGTAAACGCGTTATTGGCTTATATAACATATATTTATAAAAGTGAATCTTATTTTCCTATACATGTTGAAAAGCTTGTATGCATTTGTTTAGTAGCACTGACTGAGAAAAATTTATAGCTCATAGTGTTTTTGGTCTGTGTTTATGTGTGTTGTAGTACTAGTTTTTGGTGTGTGTTTGCTCTCAGAGTTTATCTTCGAAAGTATGCGCTGAAGAGGTTATTCATACGGCTCTTCATAACTCCAAAACTGAAGTTCTATATAATAGATATATAGTATTGAAACGAAAAACCGTATTCATTTCGAAAGGATTGTCACATTTTTTCCTAATATAACGTTTTCGGAAAATCAGATAAAATCCGAATAAAAAATTGTTTTTAAAGAATTTAAGAATATTTTGTGTGTGTTTGCGGTAGCAATACGATCAATACAATCAAACCAGTGCAACATTTTTTCTACATATGTAATAGAGAGAGAAAAAATGATGTAATAGAAATTTTCTGTAAAATAGCCATACATTCAATGACGGATTTATATATACAGAGATCTAGTATTTGAGAAGAAGAAGTGCAATATATTATCATAATATCCATTACTATTTATTGCCTTCTCATGAATTTTTACTTCTGTCCACAACTATAAGAAGGAAAACTTTTTTCTCCCTCTCTCTATACATATATCTCTCTCACTCATACACTCTTATAGTTCTCATCGACTATTATTACTATTCTTAATATTATTATTATTATTATTTCCATCTGATGGTCAATTCTGATGACACGCAAATCTCTTGATGCCAAGAAGTTATTGGAGAGATAGCAACCTATATACACAACTCAACTACTTGTTTGTATCCTTAAGACTCAACTGAATTGAGAACTGAATACAGAATATTCTTTTCCCAAACTATTTCTCATAATAGGGTAAGTCTTAAGAACTCACTTTTTTTTAAAAAGATATAGTTTACATGTATGTCGAAGAATACCCTTATTTTCAGGATTTTTATTATCGAGATCTGTCTGAAGACTCTTTCGCCTCTTTGCTTTTCAAATACTATATATTGATAGAAAAAGAAAAAATATTGAGCGCGATAATAAAAATCCGAAAAACATTATTTATATGGATATGAATCTCAACTGTAATATTCTTCTCGGCACACATGATGACCATTCAATTGCCCCCTTATGTGTGATATTACTATGTGTTCACATTACCACATAATGGCCCTGTGATTGTATGTTAATGAGATTTAGCCTGTTTTGCTTCATATAGAGTAAGAGTAACACCAATAATAAAGAAGCACAAGAAAAGTTTTAATGACTTTAGTCGGCATTCAATACTTTTATCCATTAATTTCCAATAATAATTAAAGAAAAAGGACTTAAACTCTTATGAAAGTTAGTGTTGATTTGTTTTTGAAAATAAAAGTGCCAATTTTTTCAAAGATATCAGAAAAGTTAAAATAAAGTCTGTAATAAATATTTTGATATTAATATAGCATTTTATACGTTTGAAATTCATTAAAATTTGAGAAATTTGTTGAAAACTTTATTTTTGAAGAAAAAATCCAAATATTTTATAATCAAACTATTAATACACAACTACAACAGATACAGAGTATTAACGATTCATTAAATCATTTCATATCTATTTGAGATTTTTTAGATTATGTTTTATTGTATTTGCAATCATTTGAAAATAACAAATAAGTTAAGCTAAAACACGAAACTTTTAAATTATTAGTTTACAGCAATCATTTCAATTTTAGAAACTTAACAGATTTGTTAACCTCTATTTCTAAGTCTAAGTCATGACATTTTAGTCCTGCATTTTTTATTTAATTATTGTTTCAGTACATTTTGTTGATAAGTTTAAGGTTCGGATGAAAACGTGATTACTTTTTAATGATTTTATGTCTGAACACATGCTATATATTATTTAAAACTAAATTACAGTACATTTTGTTTATATGAATTTGGTTTTCTCTAATCGATACTTCAAATATTTTAGCTTTCATTCAACTTATTCTTTGGTTTTGACGTCATAAATATTGGTAAAAGTTATAATAGTTATAAAACTTTGTACTTTAAAATTTTTGGAAAAGCATATACTGATGTTATTTCTTAGTAAACTCAAGAATATTTAAATATCAAAGTTTTTTCTTATAAATGAGATATGATTTCAATAAAAACTTTAAATACATAATCTGTGACTTTGACTGACATTGAATCCCATCTTATCATGGAATCAATTGCTAGATTCATTTAAATTGACTAAAGTAAAGTAATTCAAGGATTATTTAAATTAATAAACGATATGAGAATTTAGTTTAGCTTTAATGTGATCGATAAGTTTTTATCAACAAATGTGTATAAATAAATATTTACAGTAATCAAAGCTTAACCAAAAACATTAACCCCCTTAGAAGTGCTGATTATTTTTGAGATATGAAACTCTTAAGTCTCGAATTTTTTTTACTGTGATCGAGACTTGAAACTCGATAGCCAGCTCTCTTTTCTAGTAATCTTAAAATTTCAACAAAACTACTAAACTCTTAAAAAATGCAAACATTCTTTCTAGCATAACAACTTAAGTTTATAAAAAATTGTAATATAAAACATAAGGATAGTAAACAACGTCTCTAAAGATATGCATTAAGTTCTAGCTCAACATTTCTTCGGTAGCAATTTATTAGTGATATTAAGATTTTTTCCATGCCTTCTTATCTGTCTCTTGAAAAAGGGAATAAAATTATATGAGAAAATAGCAGAAACAAATCCTTCATTAACATCAGAATTGATGACTAGAATAGATACTCGATTACTATATCAGTGCTCTTCTTCTGTCAATACATGCATATATACGCGATTCGGCAATTAATATCTCGAATCACGTCCACGCCATAAGACGTTTACATCATTGCTCGTAATGAAAAAATAAGAAAGAAAAAAGTTTTTCTGAATTTCTGATCAGTCTCTCATATAATATATTATATATTAAACTTGTATATCTTATTTGCGCTCATAGTGTCTATTAAGAAGAACTTTCAGTTGCACAAAGTTCCAAATCTCAAAATGTTTTTTCAAAATCCAAACCTTTGAAATGAAATGATTGGCAAAATATACATTTTCGCTAAATATTGAAGATTTTGAATTTAAAGAAACTGTAATTATAGTCTCAATCAAATATAAGATGCTTTATATTTATAAAACGATGTTTTGTTCAATTAAAATTTAATTATAAGATTCATAGCTTCTACAAATTTCATTATCAGAAAATACTTGATTTTATATTTCTTTTTGGCTTTAAAATTCATAATAATCTCAAAATTTCAATTTTTCGCGTATTTACAGTCATAATTTGTTCATTTTATCAAAATTGTTATTCAAATTTATAGAATTTAATCTAAAGTTGCATTTATTATTTACCTTAACAATAATAGTGTTTTGAGACAGATTTGGCATAAAAAATACTTAACAAACATTTAGTTTTTTTTATTGTAGATCATATTTAAATGGTTTTTGAATTTAAGAGATTGTACTAAATATTTCGACACAAAATACTATCTTTTACAAACTGTACATGAATTTTATTTTAATTGTGGTTAATGTTGAAAAGGGTTGATTTATATAAAAGATTATTATTTGTTTGAAGTTTTGTTATTTCGAGCATTCGAATTGTATCCTTTCATAATGCTTATGACCCAACACAAGTCAACCGGTTTTACTCATGAGCCCATCCGATGATGATCTGGTTTTCTAGGTTTTCACCTTTAATATTATATTTTATATCTATCTTTGCATTCATGCCCTCCGAAGAAAGCGAAAGAGTCACGCGAAAAGTCAGCTCAAATAGTTATCAGGAAAGCAAAAAAAATTTTATGCACAGCTATTATATAAGTCATTGGCGAATGGTTTGCATGATTTGCGCGATTGCTTTGCATTTATTATTTTTCTGCATAAATTACTTATTTATATTTTCGAAAGCTTTCAAACTCTTTATATTTGTTCTTTTGAATATTTTTTTTTGGTCTTAAGTTTCGATAATTTTCTCTATTATTTATTATACTGTTATTTGAAAAGCTCTCAAACCTTGACTTTTATTTCAGTTTTTTTTATGAGTGATTGAGTGATAATATTTTAAGGGGAAATCTATATTATAATTATTACAATTCTTCTGTTTTAAAGTTATTCATTACTTTCTTCTCTATTTCAAAAAAGTTTATTAGTTGACTGATTAATGCGAAAGTAATAATAAGTTTGAAAAAATTCTTTTTTGCATAAATGAATTTTTAAAACATTTATCTGTAATTCATCGCGAAATGCAATATAAATATCAATAAGAAAAAATTCTTATTTATCTGACATCATGAATGACTCAAAATAGTAGAATAATTACTGAACACATTAGTTATAATTATAGATAATCTTAATTTTCTCGCTTTAAATATCAGTTGATACTAACATTTGTTGATTAATGTCTAAAGTGATAATTTTGCGTTACTTTTCAACTCAGTTTTGAACTCTTTTTGTAAAGTGAAGAAAATTATCAATTATCTTTTGGAAAATTATCAATGAAAATTAACATAATTATAGTTTACGTTTTTGAATCCTATTTATTCTAAAATAATTTTCTCGATCAAATTCTAGAAAATTGGATAAAATGTATTGAATCGAAGGTTATTATTTTTAAAATTATTCTAAAAATTACTGTATTTAATGAACTTTTTGTGAGAAATTATAAATGGCCAATATAATGATCAAATTATTCAATATAAAATTTATCTATCAATTTCTTGTTTAAATTCAGGATCAATCTGATAAAAGGTCTGCGAATTTTGAATTATAGCAGTCATTAAATTTCAATGTTTGTAACATTAATTTCTTGAGAAATTATTTCAAATTTTAAACCTTTTCGATAAATAATGTAACTTAAAAAATATGAGACTATTTTTCATTATCCAGTTTCCCTCTTCATGATCAATCTTATGTTTTTTATGTCAAACAATGTTATTTGAGTCCCACCTCTCTATTCCTATTTCGTATATAATTTTTTTGTTCAACTAGTGTGTCGACACTCACTCTTAGCTATGTTCACAATATTAAATTACATACTTTTTGCAAAATTTCTCTACATTTTTTTATTATAAACTAAATTTTGAAAAGAGTAAATACTAGTGTTAGTTTGCTTTCAAGTTTTCAAATTGACTTTCTATCGCTTTCGACAAGTAAAACAACACTTGTAAATAAAGACAAATATAAATTCGAAGGGAATCTTGAAAAAGCATATCTTATAATCTGAAAGATTCTAAAGCTTTCAGTAAATGCTAAACTTATTCTCTCTGTGTATATGCATAAAGTGAGTGATTCTTAAACTTATTTTTATTCAAATTTTATGACTTTGACTGTACAGTTAGAGAGGAAAAAGTTGGCAAAACTTGATGAGGAATTATGTTTCCTGTATTTTGATACTAAATTTAGCCTCAAAATCTGTGTTAATAAATAATATACATATTTGTTATCCCCTTTTTATTGCTATTATTTTTCAAAAAAGAATACAAAGTTTCGCCCATTTCTATAATTTATTTCAAACACTTCTTATGAAAACTAGAACTTTTAATAACATTTATCTGCTTACAAGCCATGAAAAATTTGCATTTTATTCTTTGCACACAATTTATTTGACAATTTCATTAATTATGTATATTATTGTCTTGTTTTTAAAGCCCATTATTTCTCATATCTTTATCGCTGATAATTATATTACTGTATAATTATTCCGTTTTTTCCTAACTTTGAAATTATAGAATAGCTTCTCATTTATTATTCAATTTTATGAATATTCAATTTGATTCATGTCTGATATATCCAGATATCATACGACAGATCCTTAAAGAACTTGAAAATAAGCAATAAATTTTTGATCCAAACAATGCATTAAAATTATAACTCAATCCAAATCGATGTATAAGCAAATAATATGATGGATATCTCTCTTATGTTTTACATAATTTTAGCCTTAAATACTTGACTTATTTATTCATACAGTCAGAGTAAAATAGGAATCCCCGAAAACACAAAACTCACTAATCATTTATTTATTTGAAAAATACATATCACAAGCCCTTTATTAGAGAGACTAAACTAAAAGCACACATACTTTACGCTTAAATTTATATTCACATCAATCATTCGCCAATTTATTCTCTATATACAAGAGAAAGCCGAAGAATTTTGCTCTGCATTTCAACAGCAAATAGTGGTATAACACAAATAACAACAAGAATTTTGGGCTTTGCTATGAAAAAATTCTCTCTCCGTTTCCTATCGCTTATTGAACTGTAAAACTTTTTTAGCCCATGATTTCTGTGCAATTGATTTTAGGAATTGTTATTCTTTGAGGCGTATAATATTCGTTATAATGATCATAGTTTTTATTTTAATGTTCATATAACTTGTGAAGAATTCGATATATATTCCTCGCTTCTAATGATCCAGAAGTGGATCATTTGGTAAACTATGCTATTAATCCTCTTCTAGTGCTATATCAAGTTTTTCTTCTTGAAGTTCGTTATCAAAATATTTTACAGAATATTCACTCAATATTTAAAATATTTTAATTGTCAAAAAAATTCTGATTTTTGTGAACTCAAATAAAGAATCTAAGCTAAGAATGAAAAAATCCTTTCATAGAATAGTTAGATAAAGAAATAATTAAAGCAATGATTGAATAATCTGAATGATTTTTACTGTATTTTAAGAACGCTATAAATTTTTCAACTTAGGAATTAATGTCAACTATAATTATTTGATATGTATATTCTTGAAGTAAACAATTTTATTCCTTAAATCAACTCTTTATATGATTATTACTTGATATTTATGAGCCAACTATAACTATTACTCCGTGAAAAATAAATATAAATTCATGTCAGACTTATTACAATGCGTTTCAAATCATTAATTCATTTGATAATTAATTGCATGAGCGAAACAAATATCGCATAAATTTTCAAGACTTCTTACTCTCTCTTAGATATTAACATATTTATCGCTTCATTATTAACATTTGATTCTATGGAGTCCTTCAATATTTATGACCTAACATTTCAATGGCATAATTATTTCATTAAAATCTCTGTCTCTTCTCTATTTGTTTCTGTAAACTATTGAAAAGTTCTTAAACTTATAACTTACTAATTGGATAGAATTTTTTTAAAATCTTACTCATTAGACTTAAGTTACTTTTGAATTGAAACTTTAATTTTTAA
The DNA here is from genome assembly GCA_034696325.1 of Camisiidae sp. Lineage (NCBI taxonomy): Eukaryota > Metazoa > Arthropoda > Arachnida > Sarcoptiformes > Camisiidae > Camisiidae sp. The sequence continues at coordinate 11,746 of JAQFZT010000132.1, read as the reverse complement.
GGCTAGTTTAGCTATAAAAGCATAATAACAGTTGGTTTGTATTTCTAATTGATGAATAAAAATGAAGAAACAACATTTCTTAAAGCAATTAAAACTATTTATGGCGATTAGATTAGCGGTTGTTAATGTCTTTTATCTAGAAATCTAAGTGATAAAGCAATAATCGATGAATAATATTCGATGATAAATATTAATTGATTATCAACTAATTATTCTCTTAATTATTTTGAATATTATGTAATTGAATGTGATTCAATACCTTTTATGAATTTTTAATTCATTAGCTGTTTATTTTTGAATTTATAGCAAATATAATACGAAATCTCAATAAATCATAAAACATCATGATTTTATGTTTTTTAATTCAAGTCATGTATTCAATCAATAAAATCTCATTAAGAAATATTTGAGGAAATGTTTCAAATGATAAAAATTAATTCAATTTTATTCAAAGTCTTTAATAAACTTCTTATCTTAAAAAAAGATCGAAATTTATTAAAAATTTTAAATACGATTAACGCATCCATAAAAATCTTTACATTAAAATTAATAGAATCAGAATTTCTAGAAATTCTCAAAATTCATTCTTTACTTATAATAGACTTTTAAATTGAAAAGCTTTGAATTTTATTTGATTGAAAAATCGGTTGAAGAAATGCATCTATATCTCAAAATGAACGACATCTTAATTAAAAAGCATTGGAATTTGAATGGATCAGAAAATTTATTGATATTTCTCTATTAGTAATTTATACCTAAACTTAAATTAATGCTTATTAGACACCAATGATCTCCGGTCTATCAATGCCTCTCATCTCATCATTTTTTAATCAAAGCGCTTATACTCTCCATTGACTGTAAGGCATAAATACAAAGAATTTCTATGAAGATTATGATATATTCTTAGCCCGAAAAACACATTTATTTTTATTTATTAACGCAATTTAAGAAATAATTAAGTCATTTCTGGGTCCAAATAATTGGTCATTCAAAAGAAAACTGAGGCTTAAATGAGTTTTTCTCGTGTCTTCTGAGGGTCTTCTGAATTGAGGAAAACATTTTGCTTTAACTGAACATTAAATTAAATCGTTTTCATAAGATATTTATATCAGAGAGAATTTTATAGCAATACAAATATATTATTAGTTGAGTGAAATTTTTTCCCACATAATTAATACGCTTCGACTCTTCGATAACACCTTGAAGTGGAATATAATTTGAAAGGAGAAAAAGTTCTTAGAATTTGGATTCAATTTGAATAATAATTTTTTATCTTTTTTTATTACTAATATGTTCGTAAAAACATGATTCCTGTGCACTAAAACTTATTTATTATTTATTAAGAAAACTTTTGCTCTTCTTTTTAAATATTTCTTGGAATTGATTTTGTTATACTTTTCTACTAATATTTTGATGAAAAAACCTTTCCGTGTTTCTAAAACATTTGTAGTTAAACATCAGTTCAGATAAGCATAGCATTGATTTAAGTGTTTCAAAAGTTACCCTTTTTTAATGGGAAAACTTTCAATGTTATTAAAAGCTTATTGAATTATTCATGAAAAACAAGTCAATTATTATGTCAAACAGTATTTATCATATTTTAACTCTTTGAGAACTTTTGTTATCAATAATCCGCATGTGAGGGGAAAGTTTGAACAGTAACTTAATCAATCATAAACTTTCTGAACTTGAAATTATCGAGTCTTTAATCAAAGAATTTTAATTTCTCCCAAACTTACAGTTTTTTTTATCGATACCTTATCAAAAAACTCATATATTTTGAAATATTTGGTGTACAAAATATTGCTCTAAACATAATACTATTATTTGCTAAATATTTTCTTCTTAAAGAGACATAACACGATTTTGGCACCAAATTTTTGAGACATTGACACTAAAGTTCTTAGTCTTTTCAAATTGACAACTACTTTACAAGGGATTAGTTTACACGTTGTGTCAATTTTGAAGAACTTTTTTCATACCATAGAAACATAAAGACACAAATCCCTGTGAAAAATATTGCATCAAAAGTAACAGAAGCAGAAAAAAGTAATAATTCTATACTGAAAAGCGTCCGATTTTGCTATACTTTATAAGAAATTATAGCTATTTTTCAGAGTTATTTCTCTAAAAATGAAAAAATGTTTTCTATTCTAGTTTTAGTGGTCATTATTTTTGAATTATTTTTCGCTTGATTTTGTTCTTCTATGAAACGAAACATTTTCTTCTGGATATCATATCTTATTTGTTGGATTATTTTCAGAAAAGATCTTCCATCAAAAAGATTTTTCTTCATTAAAAAGTAAAAGATTTTTTTCAAAGTACAAAATCTCTTCCAATTTAACGATAAAATACTTTAAGTGTATAAACTTTTAATATCCAAACCATAAGTTTCTAAGAAAATTGCTTCCATTTTCATTTCATTAGATGAAAATTCAGTCAACAAAATGGGGAAACAACATATTGTTTGCTCAAAACTTTTTAGTTTAAAGAAATTTTCAGCTGATATGAAATGTTTTCTCTGGCATCGCATTACATATCATTCGTCGCCAAAAAATATTGTTTGTTATCTATGATAGAAACGATTGAAGCGCAAGCATATCAGTGACACGCAAAGAATGAGAGACACTATCAAAAAAAGAAAGAGAGAGAAAGTACAAGAGAAAGTGGTCGACAACAATAAGATAGACAATAATATGACTCCTTGTTTTGTGGTCTATGCAATAGTGCTTCTCATTCTTTCGCATCACTGCCTCTCGATGATGGACACATTAAGAGCATATATACCACAAACATAAGAGCCAAAAAATGATTTCATACCTAATAGCTAGATATGGGGTATAAATACACGGACTCCCTCTCTCTCTCTCTCTCTCTCTCTCTCTCTCTCTCTCTCTCTCTCCATCTATCTATCTATCTCTCTCTCTCTCCGGTAAAAAATTTCTATTATTCTCGGAATTTCACGGAAGAGAGAGAGAGAGAGAGAGAGAGAGAAATACGAGAGAATTCTTCATCTTTTTTATCGTGTATTTATTTCTCTTAACTCTCTATATCTCTCTTATATCTCTGAATAGCCTCTAGTTTGGCAACAATGCAATTGACATTCTTAGCGTTCCTCTCATTTAAGGCTCTGTAAAAGCCATCTCTATCTCTTAACGTTTCTTCTCGTTTCTGTCACTGTTGATGTCCGATAAGTGATTTCTTATGGTGTGATTCCCTTCTACTTCTTCTGCCCTTAAGATGTGATAATGTGTTGAAATTGTCTGATATTTGATTTGTTATAATTGAGTTTCTTATATTTTTTTTCTCTTTGATATTCCTCTTTTTCATTTTAAATTTGATTTTCCCTCTATTCATGTCAATATCGATGGATAAATAAAATCTTACAACTGATTGAATAGAATTTCTGAAGTCGTTATTATAATTATATACTGTTTTAAATTCTATTCTCAAGAAAGAAAGGTTTTCTCAAGAGAAAGAGAATTTCTAATCTCAATGAGAACAAGTTTGATTCGATTTGGATATCAATACAACTTTATGGATAACTAAATCTCATATTCAATAATTTCTAATTTTTCAGTTTTTCAATTTTATTCCTCTTATATATTGAATTTCTTAAATACATTGAACAATATTTTCAAATTCATTTTTTGATATGCTTTTTTGTTTCCTTTCGATTTCTCTTTTCGAATGCTTTTCATTGAGAAATTATTGCATAGCTTTTCATATCATTTTTCATCATTTATGAATTTGTTTTTCCACCCATTTAACAGGTTTCCAATATTTATGTGTGATTTCAAATAATTTGTATAATATTTTTGGTAACTTTTATTTTATTCAAATTTATTTTGCATTTATTGAAAGATATTATTTATAGATATTTCTTTAAATATTCCCCAATTCTATAACTATATTGAAGTTTATTAAACTTTTTATTCTCATGAGAAGAATAATTAGCATTTGGATGTCTATAGCCTAGTATTATGTTATGGATAGATTAAAGGTTGTCTCCTGTTTATTCTCATTTTATTAGTGAAATATCTTCAAATTATTACATAGAAAAACAAGTTACAGTACATATTGAAACGTTATTTGAATTCTAACATTTGATGCATTTATTAAGAAAATTTTTCTCAAAAAATTAGAAATTTTCATTATTTGAAGAAATATTTTAGCACACAATAGTCACAAACATATTTCCTATCATTAATAGCCTTTAGTTTGTTTGATGAATAATTTTGTTTCACATGTGAAATAAGCCGTATGTGTAATGAAAAGAGAAACCATTTAAAATGGAGCTTAAAACGAGTGTCAAATTATTTTTCCTGTTAAACAAAAATGTGATGATTTTCCGATCTTCAATAAAAATCTTCAAAAATTTAAAGTAACGATTGTTTTGCGTGCAATAAATCATTGCATTATTTGATTTTCTATTTGTAAAACGATGTATTTTCTCGTGTTTTTACAGAAAGACTTTTTGATAGTTTTACATATTTTTCTGCCTTTTATTGCTTTTAAAGTCACACAAGATAAAAAGTTCAGAAACAAATAATAGTGTAAAAAACTTTTTCTAACAATTTATTTTACAACAATAAAAGAAATTTTTACACATCTTCTAAAACTACAGTTAAACCTATTTAATAAAACATAAACTCAATAATGCTTTAATTCAAAGAAATTTCATTTTATTCAAAATTAATGGTCTTGTAATTAGACTTAAATTCTTACAGAAAAGTAGATTTAATCATAAACTAAAAGTTCAGAGTAATAATACTTAACTCATTAAACTAAATAACTATGTATTATATGCTTAACAGAAATAAGAAGCAGTTGTTTTGTATTAGGAGTAAAGCCATAAATATAAGTTTAATGTCTAGAAAACCAGTAAAAATAGCAAATTCTCAGCAAATTTTGTCTACAAAATTATAAAAGTAATAAAAACATATCGCTTTCTCTCTTAAAATCCAAATACAGAAAATTTAAGTTTCCATTCGTTACTATTGTTATACAACTATTTTCTGAGACACTTTTGATGATCCCTTATATGATTTACGAATTGAACGATACGGAGATTTCTGTCTCAATCTCTTCTCTCCCCTTTCCATTCAAAACTAGTGATCAGACAATTTTTAAAGTTTAGAGAGTTCTCAACGTATAAATCAAATTTTCGTTTACAAAAGTATTGTCTTCTAATATTTTAATAAATTTTCAGTTACAAAACTTATAATTTGCCATTGAATGAGAAAAAATTCTATTGGTTTTCAATGAATATATTCTTTGAAAAAAATTGAGATTCAAAAATAAGTTTCGAAATGAAGTATTGATTCAAAACATGGCTCTACAATATATGGGTTATCCTCAACAGATGTAAATTAGATGAAAATTATGAAATTAAATGCAAACTAACTCTCAAAAAATTGACAGTTTCATTTGAAAATTCAAAGTCTATGAACATTACAAAATTTAATATGAATGTATCTTATCTTTTTATTTCAAGCTGTATCTTAATATTATTTTAAATTTCTGAATTTCTGTCATTTGCTCAAACAAAATATGAGTTAAGATGAACAGTATAGTATGGCTTCAATATTTCAAATTTGAAAGATGCTTATAAAACTTCTAAAACTTTCATATTAATTAATTACAGTTTATAAAAGAATTAAAGTTCTCAAGTATTTAAAATTTTTTTATAAAGTTCTAGAAAACAATTTGAGAAAAGTTTTAGGTATAAGAATAACTCGAGCTCAAGCCTCGACTCGAGTGCTCGCGACCATAATATTAGAATAAAATTGTCGTAAAACAAGGAGAAACAACTATTTCCCTCCTCCAAAACAGTTAAGTCGGCATCTATTTTAAATCCTAGTTTTGTGACTTTAAATGCACTTTTCGTATATTTTTCTGTTACACATTTGAGGCAAGAAAAGCGAAATCACATCTCATAATGAGAAATGGGATCGTTTTCCATTCCATCCTCCTTTTTATATCGCTTTATGTGCTTCAAGTATAAAACCAAAAAACGTTATTCAGCTTTATATTACATATAAAAAAAGAAAAAAAGTTACATAAAATAAAATAAGACAAAAATCCAAAACAAAAAGCTCTACTGAAAAAAGTTTACATAATGTTATTGTATTGACTTGTGTTTTGTCTTACAATAAACTTGAAAGAAAAAAATTTAAACCAAACAAAACACGACATATGCAGTGAGAAAAACGAGATATACATAAAAAAATTTCTTTGTTTTATAAGTTTATATACAGTTGAAAAATAGGAAAGTTATAGAGAATACTGTTGAAGATTCGGGTGTTCTGTGTGTATAGTATTACCAATTTTTTTCGTATTGCAGACGCAGTCATGTGCGAAAGGCAATCAAAATCATTGTTTCTTTTTCAGGCCCTATTTCTTACTCCTATACTATTTATTTCTTCGTCTTCTAAAACGCCAATACTGTATAACATTTATATATGTAATAAAAAAAAGTATTGTTCCGTTTCGAGTCACAGATCTATATTTTATTTTTCATATATAGTTATTCAGAATTTTTTTATATGTATTGCATATCTATTCGGAATGTTTGAAATAATTTTTCTTCTTTTTTCTGCCTAAGAATATATTTTACTTATCGCCCTATTTCTCACTTTTGTAATGCTTTTCTTGGGGTTCAAGTTTTTGAGAAAAAAATTTAGTTTGATTTTATGCTTCAATGAGAGTTTATGTGAGAAACGATTCAAGTTTTGGATAATACTCGTGATAACTCAATAATACTTGAGAAGTTCATCCAAGTTTTCATGGCTTTTAAGTTTTATTTAGTTATGTAAGAAAATTATTTAGAGAAACAAGAAATACATTCTTTCAGCTATAAATTTAAATCCTATTTAATTGGAGTCTAATTTTATTTTCTACTTCTTTAGAGTAAATTTGTTTCTAAACTTAATTTAATATATTCAAAGGTTAAAAATAGACAAAGAATTTAATGCATTCTTAAGTTTAGTTTCTACAAAACTGAAGCTCAGAATTTCAAAGAATAGCGATATATGTCTGGTGTAGAATATAGTGATGCGAAATAGTGTACAATAAGTTTAATGTTACACTCGATATCTTTCTGGAATGTAATGCATGGCTGGACATGAAGTCAGACTTTTCTATATAAATACGTAGAAAACATATAAATATCTACTATTAAAAAGTTGTAGAAAATCTTCTTTTTTTCTTCTATTAAAAATTGGATTTTTTCATATTTTTAAGCTATTTCTCTCCATTTTTATGTTTTATTTTGAAATATTCGATGATTTTGTGACCAGAAAACTATCGATGTGTAAAATTTTTGTCAATGACTTATGTTAAAAATTATCAAGAAGTAAAGGATTCAATTGTTACTCTAATTTCAAGTAGGATCACCACATCTAGAAAGACCCAAATCTGGACGAAAAAACAAAGGAGTGACCCTTATCAATTTTTTGATCAAATATTTTATTTTTTATAGTCTTCAAAATTTAACAGAAATGTCAAAATGTTTTATTTATGAAGGTGCATTTCCTATCAAATTTTACCTGATTCAGTAATTCTATAATAATTTTCACATTATCAAAAATTTAGAGCAATGCATTGAATAATGGAAATGAATACGTATTTCAGCTAAAACTAAATTAATACTTATTCTATTGCGTTCATCTGTCCATGAGTTTTCCATTACACAATATCAAATAATCCCTAGTTAACTGAGTTTCAAAAAATTGTATTTTTATTGCTCATTGTGAATGCAAACCTATTTCAAAATTCCCTCTCTATTTAATGTTGAATATTTTGAGAATAAGTTTTTTTTGTTTTGAAATCTAAACAGTTTTAAAGGCATACTTTCTTTCAATTCACACGTGTTACTTTAAAACATATGTTCCACTTTTAATACTTTGGATCTATTCTCATTGGGTTTTATCTTATATTATTCAGAAGATTTAAAATATATTTGTCTGAAATCTTTACCATTTTCATGATGAAATTAAGTGTTTTTATAATAAAATACTTAAATCTGGACAAAAGGCGTCCAGATTGGGGTCCAATCTGGACTTTGGTCACTAACCATTGAAATCTAGTTCGTCCAGCTCAAATCTGAGCGTGTGGTCACCCTAATTTCAAGTCTAGCTATATCTCAAAGAATTTTCATTTAAGAGCTTTCACATTGAAACCCTTTTTCAAGTTATAGATCAATGAAATTTTAATTCTCGTAATTATAAGCTTTTGCTTTTAGATTTCAAAGAATATGTTGCTTTGTTTTTCTCTTTTAAACCTTATTCTCATTCGTGATTTAATTCTTATGTCTATTAACTCAACAAAACTTCCGGAAATTTCACGGATGGAAGACTTAAACAAATAATCGATAGAATACTTAAATGAAAATCAATGAAAAATATATAAGAGTCTGAAGTTATCTTAAGCTGTGATTTTGAACTCAAACTGAAGCCTAATATTTTCCCAAATAATAAACAAAAATTGGAATCTCATAATAGTTTTGAACATTTTTCTGTTAAAAACCTCTTTAAATAAGTCTTCATTTGACAAAAACACAGATTTCTATCTCTGATATAAAGTTTGTTTAAGTTTTTATCGTCAAAACCATAAACCAAAAGCAAACATAAGAAATGAATTTTCTTTACTTAAACTTGAAGTTCAAATAAAGAGAGAAAAACTTGTTCTCAAATTTCGATTTTATTTAATTTCGAGACAAAAATTTTCAATTAAAAAATCTCTCAAAATGTGGGTTTACTTAAAAGCGAATCAATTTATAAAATTTGTTATTTATATAACACATACTGAGAGAGGGATTGAAATCAAGAGTAGAGAAAAAGAGTGGGAGAAAAAGTGAAAAGCATTTCATTTATCTTTCTTCAAAACTATGATCTGTTTGAAACTCTTGATGTAGAAGTGATTCAATTTGAGGCAATGGACAAGTATTTTGAATGGTGTCAAACTGTGACACTATTATTATGGTATGAGTGGAATGTAGTCTTTCATTTGTTATGAGACAATACTCTGTTATTATCATAACTGTTAGAGTGTGTAATGGTATGAATAGAAGATTTTCTCTATTTAAAAGTGTGAAACATTTACAAATTATTAATGAATTAAATTAAATATTTTTGAAATTATTAATAAACTTATAATAGTTATGAAACTTTCTTCAACTATTCATTTTTATTCTTTGGATTTAATTATACAAGAGAAGTGTCTAAAATTAAAACTATTAGAATTGATCATAAACTGTTGTGTAATCTAATATTTTGCTCTTATTTTTGATAGACAAATTTTCTAACACAAAGTTTTTCCCTCATAAAAATAGTTGGAATTTTTGAATCAAAATTATCATTAAACTTAGGTTTTGAATTAATGTCGAAAAGAATTTCTGAATAAAATTTGAAATTGAAATAATATCTAATTATTGTAGTTTCTGAACGTTATTAATTATTTCAATTTTAGTCAACTCATTGAATTCGCTTTTTAAAACAATTTGTTTATATTGAAACTATATTTAAATCTTTTCAAAATAAAAATGAATTTTTGATACCATTTAGAATGTGAAGTATAAAAACAAATAAAAATTTTGAGTGATTGATGTGATGAATATGATTTGTTTACGTCTGAAAACGACTTTCATTCCGATTCTTTCTGAGTCTATTATACATAAGTTCATATAAATTATTGTTGTAATCATGCATTGATTACGAATTGCAAAGAATGGAAGGAATTTTAATCGAATGAATTTTACTTTTCAATCTTTAATTTTATGTCATATTTTGATAATGCTATTTCTCATGTAAGAAAAAAACTCGAATAACTGTTTGAATAATATCCTCTTGCAATTTAAACATTGAAAGGGTATTTTATTATGCTTTATTTTTAGTACAGTATCGTCAAAAAGGTTTATTACCTAAATTTGGGTTTTAAACAAAAGGCTGGTCTCAATATAGTATATGTATAAAGTTATGCCTTTTGAAAATAGTTTACCAGAATACATAAAGTAAGGTAACGTTAATCCACAAAACCTTTTTACACTATACTGTACTCATTTTAACTGAAGACATTCATTTTATTAATCTAAGGCTTCAAAAAAAGAAAATTTCCAATTTTTCGATCAGACCTAATTTCTTGGTTGGAAACCTGACAAATTTTTGTAAATTAGCCATTTAATGGTTTTAATTTTCATCTTAAAAATAATGTTCAATATAATAATTTTTCAAGATTTCAAAACTTTATTATTTTTTACAAGGATTACAGAAATAACTTATGAGATTATTTTACTTTTATTTATGTGTTTTGATTTGCATTCAATTGTTTAAACTTTTTTCAAATGCTTTCATAAATTTATAAATCATCTCAAAATATATATTAAAAAACTTTTTTAATAGGTTAATGAAGAGAGTTTATCTTAAAGTATTTATCGTATGATATTTTGAGCTAAATATTTAATAAGATCTTCCAATAAACCTTAAAATTAATATATTTCAAGATAGATTATAATGATTAGTTGAATACTCAAAATTTTAAAATTTATCTTTTGAATTTTTAATTAAATGAACCCAATTCGTAAATTTTTTTCGAGTTCAACGAGATATTCAACGAGATATTCTGATGTTATTTCAACATTTTCTCAAAACCACTTTGTAATACCATTGGAAACATTATTGGTTTCCAGAAGATTTGCTGGTATTTTAATGCTCTCGACTTCTTCAATGTTTATTACTATTACATAATTATTTATTTGTAATTCAATTTATTTGAAATAAAATTTTTTGAGTTTTCAATCATTTTATTACCTTTACTTTGAACCGATGTAAATAAGTGTATGACAACTATGGCTATAACTATTATGATTGCTTTCATGGTAAAAATTCAATGTTAGAGATTGAAAATCCAAATTTTATAACTTTAAAATCATTTTGAAATTTAATGTTGAAATGTTGCCTCTTTTTATACACTCATTATATTTTGATTGCAATTGAATCAATTTATTTTTATACCAAATAGTTTCAGTCATATTAATTAAACTATTTTTAACATGAGTTTTATCCTAATTATCTATTGAATATTTTGATTAATTTATTTGATTTATTCAGTGGTCTAAAATTCAATATGAAAAATAGTTTGATTCATATCCTCTTGCAATCAGACCCTAATATATTTAATCATGAAATTCCTCATCTTTAAAATCATTTAAATTAGTTTATTAGTGATAACAAATTTCTTTATGCTATCATTTGAATACTCAAAACTTATGTTGATAAAAGAGTCATTTCAAAAGCTTTTGGATAAATTGATTTCATATTAAGTTATAAAATCTTATTGAACGCTATCATAGACAGTAATAACTTGTTCGCGACTTTTATGTAAGCTATAAAAACTTTTTCTCTCAATTTATTTCAATGCATTTATTGCTGTCATAACCAGAATAGCAATCAGACATTTGAATGAATCACTACTGAAAATGGATCAATAAAATGATTCACATTTAGGGAACAATCATTATATTAATCGGATTTCAAATTGTGATGTAGAATAATGATCAAAAATAAGTAGTTTATCATAAGTTTGCATTTCAATAATTAGTACTCAATGTACTCAACATTTATTCACTTAAACTGTATTATAGAAAATTATTCTCTTATTCAAAATCAAAGCTTCGTTGAATAAATAGTAGATTTGGTTTACAAATGCTTATAAAACTAAATCTTTATTATGAACATCAGTAATGAAT